>OY757010.1:208485094-208577594 GCA_963580285.1 Lucinisca nassula | reverse complement strand
ACGATGAATACTGTGTCGTCTATCCTGCTCACAAGGTTTTCAAGGTCAAGTCCATTGTGACCTTGACCTTTGACCCCTGACCTTGAAATTCAATAGGGTTCATCCTCTGTACATGGTGAACATTTGTGGAAGGTTTGATGCTTCTACGATGAATACTGTGTCGTCTATCCTGCTCACAAGGTTTTCAAGGTCAAGTCCATTGTGACCTTGACCTTTGACCCCTGACCTTGAAATTCAATAGGGTTCATCCTCTGTACATGGTGAACATTTGTGGAAGGTTTGATGCTTCTACGATGAATACTGTGTCTTCTATCCTGCTCACAAGGTGCCGGACAGACACACACACACACACACACACACACAGACACACACACACACTAACACACGGCACCGATGCTATATCCCCATTCGCAACGTTGTTGCGAGGGGATAACAAGTACTGTCACTACCCCGAAAAAGTGCGGACTTACAAACGCACAACGGCCCCCGCCCATAGGGGCTCGAAGAAATATATGGGCTGCATGAGCTGAATCCGGCCCACACACTAGTACTTGTAAACCGTTTAGAGGATCTAAGCCTGTCCAGGAACCGCGGTGCGAGGCGGATCGTCCATGCTAATAAACCCTGTTGGTTTCATTGGGTGACAGGGCTTGAGATGTCATTTCATCTCAATGTCGGTAAAAGTCCCACAAAATTGGAAGCAACGTCTCCAAAATGACCTTTACAGTGTTGACGGGGATGTTAAACCTCAAATCAAACAAACAAAAAAAAAAAAAAAAAAAAAAAAAAACGCACAAACCCACAAACGGACAGTGCAAAAACTATATGCCCTCCTACGGGGGCATAAAAAATTTCAAAATTTTTCATCTTAAAATGTTCGATTTTTCGCCGATCAAGTTTACAATGTATTTGTATCGGCGTGTTTCCGTAATGTGTGCAAAGTATGATACCTCAACTCCTGCCTTGCCTGTTCAACAACTTATTTCTCAGCTGAACATGAAAATCTCTCTCATTCAGTTTTTAGAATGAACGAATACATGTACATGACATCAAGGTACGTGACTTGTGTGTGTCAAAAATAATTTATTCAGCAGGACAAAGGTTGTTTCAATTAAATTTAACCGCCTGCCGAGTCTGCCCTGACACGATCTGTACAAGTAGATTCACTTTTTTCTCAATCACAATATCTATGTGTCAGTACAACCCGAGTGTTAAATTCTTAACTTGATGGGAATTACAAGTCTTTTCTTCCTCTAGTTCTCCTAGAAGCATCCATGGCGTAGTGGTTATGCTACTCGCCTTGTAAACCAGGGTCGCTTCTCCAGACTTTAGGTTGAGTCTTTAAACCGAGGTCCCGTCTCCGTATGACCTTAGCTGTTAGGGTCCTAAGCTGTTGGTGGGACGTAAAACTCACTCACTCCTCCGGTTCTCCACTCATAAATGTTCAGAAAGTTGTCTCCCCTGTAAGCGTATCCATTATGCTAAACTGGAGTTGACAGGCTAAAGTCCCAAGCTGTAATTTAAGTACACATGTTCATTTATATTAGTAAAAGTACTATTATCTCAGCTGACCCTCGAAAGAACTGATACCATACCTGTTGAGATTTACCGTTACCTCGTATTTCAATGTTTATGAATTAAAGAGCACAGAGGAGTCATTTATCAGTCTCGGTAATAACAGGTAATGCACACGTATAGCAATATGAACACGCTGTAAACATGTGGTTATACCAAGGCCAATTGTTATCAGAAAATTAAAAGTTGTTATTGAAAGGAAGACTTGACAGTACTGTTGTCCGAAAATAAGAAGAAAGCAACGCATTGGACCTTACCACACAGTCGGATTCTATCGCCATGTTTAATAACGAGTTGGGTTCTTTAAAAAACTAACAATGTATGCCTCTAATAGTTTGCGATATTTTGCTTACATGGTTCAAATGCTGAAAAATTTAAAGGGCCATGACTCTTATGAAAAATTTCAGATTCTTAAAATATAGTTTATCAGGTGATCTACTTAGCACCCCAATCAACCTATCAAGTTTCAAGGCATCGGTCTAAACTTTTGTTGAACTATCTTGCGTACAAGGTTAAAATGCCCAAACTTACAGAGGGCCATAGCTCAATTTTTTTTCAGAATTTATTCAGAAGTCAATCAGGTCATCAACTGTTGTAGGAGGATAAGTAGACAGTGACGTAAAAGGGTATACCACCACAGGTAGGTTGGACAGGTTGCACCATTATCATTATCATACCCATCATTGGCTGGCAAGACAGACTATACCGTTATAATTATCATTACCAAAGCTTCTTTACCTTTTGACAACAGTGAACAATGTTTAATAACAAAAACATTCAATGACGTCACTTTCAACTTATCTTCGAACAGCAGTACACATCATTCCAAACCTCTCCGTCGACTTACAAAACTCTACCTTTGATATTTTGTTGGGAGGTAAAATGTCAAAAATTATAAAGGGCCATAACTCATGGAACATCATTATGTAATTATTCAAAAGCTAATCTGGCCATCTACTAAACATTATCAAGGCTTAGCTCAAATGGTTTTTGAGAAATTTTACTGGTTGAGGTAAAAGTGTCCAAATGAACCACCTACTGGAAGTTTAATTGGTCTATCCTCAAGTAACACCAGTCAGACATTAAAAGTTTATCATGCAAAGATTCGGAAACATATAAAAATCTGAAAATTATCAATATGGCAACATCCTAATTTCTGACCTGAGCCCAACCCAAGAAAATAACCCAGAAGTCCGAAAGTCTCTGACCAATGTTAAATGCAATGCGATAGATATATCATATACCAAATATAATTAGAATTGGACAAGTGGTTAACAAGGTATAAGAAATTAAGCAAAACGTGGTATAAAAGTGTTGACGGACTTTCTCACGAAAATATACTTATGTGACTTTTCGTTGGCAGGATAAATAGTTATGTGACACTTTCTTCTTTGGAAAGCTATTTTTCTCACGAAATGGGGGTCAAGTTACGAAATTTGCGATGTAATAAATTGCAAGTAATCCTATGCAGACCACTTACATACCTATCATTTCGTTGACAGACAAACAGACACGCAAGAAGACTTCTACCAAACTGCTTTATGCTAGTCATCATCTGTATTGCTTTATCAAAGATTATATCTATCTATCTATCTATCTATCTATCTATCTATCTATCTATCTATCTATCTATCTATCTATCTATCCTAGCCTGAGAGCCGAAGGACGGTGCAGTTTTTTAACTTTCATCCCTGCAAATGATGTGGAGCGTGTTCGGACAACTAAACAATCACCGCCGTCAGGGATCTAGCATCAGTGGCAAGTGCACTAGTCACTGATCTTTCACACTCCTCTAGATACACAATGCACGTGAAGAGTGGCGCATAACCAAACAATGGTAATATAACTTTGGGACGGACATTGGTGACCTAACCGGTTTTTACTGACTGTTTGGTGGTTCAACGATGACAACCTTTGGAGTCGGACAAGGGCTAGAAATGATGAGAGCGACAGGACAGAATGAACACATGTCCACAGGCAGTGTCATTTTTTTCCTTAACAGCAGACCAAAAGTTATGATAAAATAGGTCAAGGTCGCATGTCAATTGTTTTTTGCAATGTGGGAAGCTCTAATTACAAGGAACCCACATGCCAAATATAAAGGATCTATCACAAACGGTTCAAAAGTAATGATAAAGTACGTCACGGGTCAGGGTCAAGGTCATAGGTCAAAAACTTTTTGTATGAGTGGGAAGGCCATGTTACTAGGAGCCTACTTGCCAAATATGACGGCTCTACCTCAAACGGTTCAAAAGTCATGATAAAGTAAGACAAAGGTCAAGGTTCAATTTTTTGTATGGGGTTTGGGAGCCCATGTCACAAGAAACCTACATGCCAAATATGAAGGCTCCATGTCAGACTGTTCAAAAGTTATGACCAATATTAATATGTCACATGTCAAGGTAGAACTTTTTGTATCAAAGGGAAGCCCTTGTCACAAGAAACCTATGTGCTAAATATGAAGGCTCAAACTCAAACAGTTCAAAAGTTATGACAAAAGTGATAAAAGTTTACTTTTTTTAAAGTAGGACACAGGTCAATGTCAAGATCATATGTCCAAATTTTATTTGAGTTGTAAGCTCTTTTCATAAGGAAACCTACAAGCAAATATGTAGGCTCTATTTCAAATGGTTCAGAAGTTACCATCAATCTTAATTTTTTTCTTTAAAGTAGGTCACAGGTCAAGGTAATTTTTTGTATCAGTGGGAAGTCCATGCCACAAGAAACCTATGTGCTAAACTACCTGAAATGGTTAATAAGTTATGACAAAAGTTTACTTTTTCTTTAAATCAGGTCACAGGTCAATGATAAAGTCATAGGTCAAAAGTTTTGAGTTGGAAGCGAAAATAGGTCACAGTTCAAGATCAATATCATTTATTTTGTAACAGTTGAAATGCCTTGTCTAAAGTAACCTATGTGCTAAATATGAAGGATCTAACTAAAACGGTCCAAAAGTTAAGACAAAAGTTTACTTTTTCTTTAAATTAAATCAAAGCTCAGTTGGTAGAGTGTCCGCTCCGGGGAACGGGAGGTCACGGTTTCGATCCTGATCCGCAACATACCAAAGTCGTTAAGAATGGTACTAGCTGCTCCTCGCTTGGCACTCAGATTTACGGGGTTGAGCTAGGACTGGTCGACCCAGTATCAGGCTAATGCGACTGGGTGTGGTATCATGTAATGTGTCTGGGACATGATAGTTCAGTGAGGCAGCACTATAAAATTGAGCATTGAGCTCCCTGTCGCAACCAGACACCGTCGTGATATGACTGAAAAATTGTTGAAAGCAACGTTAAACCTGAACACACACACACACACACACACACACACACACACACACACACACACACACACACAGAGGTCAATGTCAAAATTTTTATTTGAATGGGAAGGCATTTTCATAAAGAAATAATATGCCAGATATGCCTTATTTCAAACGGTTCAGAAGTTATGAAGCATGTTAATTTTTTCTTTAAAGTAGGTCACAGATCAAATTCTTTGTATGAATCGGAAGCCCGGGTCACAAGCAACCAACAAGCCAAATATGAATACTATCTCAAACGGTTCAGAAGTTATTACCATTGTTTTTTTCTTTTAAGTAGTAAGGGTAACATGTCAATTTTATAAGAGTCAAAAGCCCTTGTCACAAGGAACCCACATGCCAAATATGAAGGCTCTATCACAAACGGTTCAAACGTTATGATTTTTTGTATGTGTGTATGGGTGGGAAGCCCATGTCACAAGAAACCTACGTGCAAAATACGAAGGCTCTTAATGAAATGGCTCAAAAGTTATGACCAATATTATTTCATTCTTGAAAATAGGTCAAAGGTCAACGTCGAAATACTTTGTAGTCAACGGGGAGCCCTTGTCACAAGAAACATTTGTGCTAAATATTAAGGCTCTACCTCAAACGGTTTAAAAGTTATGACAAAAGTTTACTTTTTAAAATAGGTCACAGGTCAGTGTCTATGTCATTGGTCAAATTTTCATTTGAGTTGGGAGCCCTTTTCACAAGGAACCTACAAGCCAAATACGAAGGCTCTATTTCAAATGGTTCAGAAATCATGACCAATCTTAATTTTTTGCTTTAAAACGGGTCGCAGGTCAAGGTATTTTTTGTATCAGTGAGAACTCCTTGTCACAAGAAACCTGTGCTAAATATGAAGGCTCTACCTCAAACGGTTAAAAAGTTATGGCAAAAGTAAACTTTTTCTTTAAAGTAGGTCACAGATCAATGTCAAGGTCATAAGTCAAAATTTTTATTTGAGTGGGAAGCCCTTTTCATATGGAAATTAAATGCCAATTATCTCTATTTCAACCGGTTCAGAAGTTATGAAGCATGTTATATTTTTCTTTAAAGTAGGTCAAAAGGTCACAGGTCAAATTTTTTGTATGCATCGGAATACCTGGTCACAAACAACCAACAAGCCAAATATGAAGACTATCTCAAACGGTTCAGAATTTATGACCAATGTTATATTTTTCTTTTAAGTAGTCAGGGTAATAGGTGAATTTTTTATGAGTTAAAAGCCCTTGTCATAAGGACATCATGTTGATTTAAAATACATGATGCCTTTGCCTCATTCAACCATCCCAAGACCTAGCTGGAGTAGTAGACACATTTGCGAAGTATGTTTGAAGACGGCTGCTCGATGGACCTGTCAGTGATGGCGGGACAAAAGTAATGTAGGTGGTATGCTTGATGAGCTGGAATGGCCATCCCTAGAGGCCCGTCGTGAACAGCTATCGTTATCCTTCTTTTATAACAGTGTCTTTCAATATAGACCCTGTGACCAGTTCAACTCAAACAAGGGCACCTAAACTAAACAGTACTCAATACCGTATATACCATGCCATGCCCTGAAGGATACTGTCTTCCCTAGAAATATTCCTTAGTGGAATAATCTTCCCTCCCCTGTTTTGTTTGTTTGATTTGAGGTTTAACGTCCCCGTCAACACTGAAAAGGTCATTTTGGAGAAGTTGCTTCCAATTTTGTGGGACTTTTACCCGACATTGAGATGAAATGACATCTCAAGCCCTGTCGCCCAATGAAACCAATAGGGTTTAATAGCATGGACGGTCCGCCTCGCACCGCGGTTCCTGGACAGGCTTAGATCCGCTAAGCAGTTTACCAGTACTAGTGTGCGGGCCGGAGTCAGCTCTGCTTGGAAGCATCATGCAGCCCATTTATTTCTTCAAGCCCATATGGGCGGGGGCTTCTTCCCTCCCCTGTGATAGATGTCATTACTGCAGAGGAGTTCATTGGGATTCAAGAGGTATGCATTTAGGCTACCTCTGTAAACAGACGGTAAATAGTTTGAGGAACTCATCAAGAGAATTTTTATGCTGAATTCTAAATTTAACAACCCACCTGTGGTAATGGACAAATATGACTGGATAATCAGCACAGTATGAGCACCTAAAACGGGAATAAGTTCTAAATAGTGAGATCCTTTGGAAGCAAAGAATACACCAAACAAATGAAAATTGCCGACCCGGTTTTAATGTGTTTGTTCATGACCAGTACTGACATATGCAACACTGGCCACGCCCGTTAGCTTAAGCAGAACTCCGTTTTTTTTAAGATGAAACAAAATGAACTCAATGGTCACAAAGGCCTAGAAAATATATTCTGCACTATGATGCTGTATGGGGAGATATTTTACGGCCAGCACACGGCAGAACACCAGCTGCAGTGAAGATCAATAAGTTCTGAATAGCTAAAAATTTAGATCCTTTTGAAGCATTAAATACACCAACAAACGAAAATAGCAGACTCGGTTTTATTGAGTAGTTCATGACCAGTATTGAAATGTGCAATACCTGCCATGCCCTCTAGCGCCGGCTTAAGCAGAACTCGATTTTCAAAATGATTCCAAATGAGCTCATTGATCCCAAAGGACCAGAAAATATATTCTGCACTATGAACATGTTCTAGAAAGGGTTATCCTTTGGTAGCAAGGAATACACTACAGAACATGAACATATGGAGTGTACATGTTTTCTGGGCCAGACTGGCTGGTTTCGGCCATTTAGGCCTCATCAGTGACCCTCAAATATTTTCAAAATTCCACAATGGAATCAATGGACCCAAAGGACAAGAAAATATAAACTACACTATGATGTAGGGCAGGGAGACTTTTTACAGCCGCCACACATTCCCAGACAACAGCTGTAGTGACATCAAATATGTTCTAGAAAGGGTGATCCTTTGGAAGCCTACTAAGAGGTGCAGGTGCTGTTCACATTTATGCACTGAGTCTACCGTTTCTTCGTCTGTAAACGGTAGACGTTTTTCTGTAGTTAACATGTCCGATTTGACACGTAAGTCTACGGATTTGATGACATACTGCAAATTGTAAAATGCAGTATGTCAGGCAAACTAATCGCATGTTAAAAACACGATTTAACGAACACTGTCGTAGAATGAGTAAGCCTAAAAAACTGACACTTTCTTGTACCGCCATTTCAGACGTACAGGTCATTCTATTAAAGATATTTCTATACAGCCAGTGAAAAAAAATTATTATGATGTAAATTCTACTGCTAGGTTTAAAATAAAATTATTAAACGGCATGAACCGAATTAAAATGGATTAAATCACTACAAACACCTTTTTCATTGGGCTTTAATGACAACATTTATCAGGAGGGTATTATATCTAAAATGCCCGACTTTGATATTTTCTCGCTTCCGGTCTGTCGAAAGCGTAAAACTAGATCGCACGGCACCAGAAATCAAAGCGCCAAAGGCACTGAAATGACAGATTCTATGAGAAAATCATAACACTGTGAAAACTTACAGAATACCTTTCTAAAAAGATCTTAACATTTAGAAAGGTAGTTCTGCAAATTCCAGTATATGATATGTTTGCAGATGTCTATAGACTAGCTGGTGGTATTATGAAACGCCACTCGATGTTTCAAATTTTTGAAAGAAACTATTTACGTTTTCAAAACCAATCATTAAAATTCAAGTTTTAACAATGCTACTGTCCATAAGAAACAGCTTTTGTCTGGTCGGTTGTGGACACCTCTATTCTGAATATTCTTAATGACAGAACTCTGTTTGCTAACTACATGCAATAGTTCGCCACACAATAACGCTTATTTCACCCGATATGTCATACTCTATCACACATGCGTCTCCTCGGCATACCTTACACCTATACGTCGAAACACCCGGAAACGACAATCGGCATGATTTACGCCGAAGTGCGATTTGTCACTGAAACGCATATGTCAGTTGCTTAGACGCCAATTTACGTATTCCATGCACTAGCGTAAGTGTTCCGTACTGTGTCGACGCGTTAACTTTGATCATGATCACGACGGAGACGTCTATAGCTCTCAAACGTGCGTCGCATAAGGGCGTCGATCAGTGTCAGTGCTTATTAGTCGGTAGTTGAGACCCCTTGTTTATCTACAGGTACAGTGTAGCAGCTGCCGGCGGAAGTCTGTTTCGCATAAGCGTCTGACGGTTGAATCGATCTTGACCTACTGACGTCGGTCTTCTGCTACGTCGACGTTCACTAGCGTCTTCTGTATATAGTAAGATGTCGCTCCAATAGACAATAGATCAGACACATGTGGCACCCACAATCAGAGTCAACGTCATCCGCTTTCCGACCAGCTTCTTACTTCCCAGGGGCACGCTTACAAGCTTTTAATGAAAAATGTTGCTTTTTGAGTACAAATTTCAGTTTCTTCTCTTCTAGGCACGACCTTACATTACACATCAAAAGTTTTATCCTGAACATGTGGTTTCTATCTGTACTGGTGTGAAGTTGGTGCACAGGATCAACGTGGTCGGACTGGTAACCAGACGCCACGGTTGATTGATTTAACCTTTTTTGCTTAAGGGCATTTGTAATCGTTTGGTTTCAGAACCAAAGCACTGAGAGTGCTGGGTGTAGGTTGGAGTAATAGTCCTGGGCTGAGATTTAAACTGTTTCATTTAACTCTGAAATTCCAAACAAATCGTGAAGATTTTGATAAGAAGACGCGTTCTGAAGCGTCTGATCTTGGTCTACACTGTTTGCCAAGCTCACCCTATGATTCCAGGATAACCCTCTTCCTTCTTATTTTCTACAAGACAAAAAGTTATTCTGACAGGTCAGTGATAGTCACGTAGACATTAGCACTGAAGCGCTTTTCTTATTAGCAATTTCGGGTCGAATGCCAAACAATCAACCCAAACATAGCCGCGTCGTTTGTCAGTGTTGGGTACATATAAGTGTTATCTATAAAATCTGCACATGAATCAAATGTTGGATCTGGCAAACAATGTAAACTCGGATCAAACGCCAAAGAACACGGTACTGATCTTGTTATATACTTTTTTGCATTAGCTACTAACATCTTCAGTTGAAACGAATCAGTTCAAGTTCCCGTTCATGACCAGCCTGCATTTAGACACAATCGGCATGAGTGTTGTCAGTGCTTTGATTTATTCACTGCCTTGAGTTTCTTGAGTTCACTCTTCCATCACTAAAGTTGGGCACGTCCATTCTGCTCAATATATGGCACCTAGAATTATATCACAGGACCTACACTAATTATCTGTACCATATTCCAGGGTTGAAAGGGACAGGCTTTCTTTCCAATTTCTCCACGCAAAGTCAATATACAACCAAGTTGTAGTAACTGACCTAATCTTGACCTCGACAGTCAGAAAGAAAACCCATTAATATTCTTGTATGCAGCTGACCAGATCCAACTGCAGGCTGGTCTTTAAGGATTGAAAATTGACAGCACTGACAGAAAGCAGTGTAAAACCTGAGCAGACTGCTGAGAAGACGCCGCATTGATCTGGGAATAAAGTCTTCGACAAACCCGTCGCACGATGCAGCTGATTCATATGAAATGCTGATTCGTAAGACAAAATCGTCAAGTCGTCTGCTTCAAAAGTTTTTATTACGCTTACAGGATAACTAATACGCTTGTACAATTTTGATCACTGCGCCATACCGGACTACATTTTGTGCGGACTCATAATTTTTGGCGGTCAAAGCCGGAAGAAAGCCTGAATTACTTAAACGTGCAGCACAGCAAGAATAGACAGATGGAATCTGTCATTAAAAATGGTAATTATAAACGTAAATTGCGTGCTTTTTTTTTTTTTAAAGAAACAATACCAGACTGAAGTGACTGTCCATATTATTGAATCATGGACGCCACTCAATGTTTGCTTTTCTAAGTTCATTACCCATTTCTGTATTACGGATTCTGGATACCGAGGCGACTAAATTCTACGATAGTTCTTACCAGTTATACGACGCTGCTCTTTTAACTAAAGGTTATACTCAGCATGCTCTTCGTCCTTCCATCGATTCTGAAATTAATCACAAACGTCGTCACATCAAAATATCCTTCATTAATAAGGGTTTGGATTTCATAGATTTACCTATTAACTTCCGGGACAGTTCGGTTATTTCATCCATTCCCGCTTATTTTCAAAATACTGAAACACCCATGTGCTATAAATACAATAAACCTGTTAGATGTATCATTTTTAACTTCAATAAACTTGTTTCTGATCTTGATATTGACACTAACACTCCTGATACGTGATTGTAAAAATTCAGTGTATTGTTATCCGGCTGCTGGTCATATTATTACTGGCAATTTAAAAATTATTCCATATTCCAGGATACGCAATATGATACCTAAAGGACCGAAATATCGATTTCCTTCTAAAATCGATTTCAATAAATGTAGAGATGAAATCGCTGCTGCCTTGAATGAATTTTGTAATCGATGGTGTAAACGAGAGTACGTTGAGCATAAAGCTCTTAAGGAATGGAAACTTAGCATTCCGAAAGTATCTTTTTATTCGCAAAATATGAACTTATTACCTCCTAAACCTAAGACGTCTTTACGTCACCTTAAACTACGTATTCAAGAATTTCATAGGAAGTTTGTTTTGGCTCCAGCTGATTAGGCCGCTAACAAAAAAGGTCGTGTGCAAGTTTGTTTGTTTGTTTGATTGATTTGAGGTTTAACGTCCCCGTCAACACTGTAAAGGCAGCAAGAACCTGGTGGTACTAAGGCCTATGAACTTCAGCCTTTAGCTGTAGAGAGGGCTTTAGCTGATGACCACATTTGTCATTCAGCCACCAAGTTTGTTGTCTGTGTTACTGAAGGCCAAGACAAGCTTCCTTCGTTATATTGGTTGCCTAAAATTCATAAAAGACCATAGAAAGCACGGTTTTTACAAATTCAAGCTCTTGTACCACCACTGAACTCTCCAAATTATTAACTTCATGTTTGACTGCCATCAAAAAGCATGTGATAGAGTATTGCGACAAAGTCTTCGAAAGATCAGGTAGAAATCTGTTTTGGTCTGTAAAAAATTCTAATGAAGTTTTAAAAAATGAAAATCCAGGCGGTTTCGTGCTTCAAGTCTGTCTACTTATGATTTTTCCACCCTTTACACTACACTTCCTCATAATCTTATAAAAGAAAAAAATAATGATTTAATTGAATGAACATTGCATAGGGAAGACTCCCTCTATCTTGCATGTAATGTAAGAAATGCTTTTTTCACTTCTGAAGAGCATAAAAATTGCACGACCCGCAGAAAAAGCGACCAACTGAAGTTGGTTGATTTTATAAGAGTGCCCTAAAATCACCGTGTCATTCTGTCATTCGGTCATTCTGTCTGTCCGTCCGTAACCCGCTTGTGAAAATTGGTGATAGTGACTTAACCGCTTGGAATATTTAAACAATTTTTGGCATACTGATAGATATCAATGAGATCTAACCAATGAATTTGAGAAATATTACATTCCATTTAGTATAGCCTCGCCGAGGCGAAAAATGTCAAAATTTGCGAACTGCTTCTCCTCGGAAACCGTTGGGCCGATTGAAGTCAAATTTCATATGAAGCCTCTATGGGATGGGGGAAACCAAAATTTGCTCATGGGATCCAGGTCACATGACCAAAATGGCCGCCAAGCCATATATGGTAAAACCCTTCAAAAAGTCTTCTCCAGAACCACTGGGCAGATTTCCACGAAACTTGATAAATAGCATCTGGGACGTAGGCCCATCATAAATTGTAAAAATGGTGACCCTGGGTTGACCTTGACCTTCTTTGTGCCTAGGTCAAACTTGGACACATATGCTTTTGTACTGGAAAAGTGAGAATGCATTTTATCCTGCAAACGATTCAGAATACAGTACTAAAGTATAAAATATATTTTTGCTCCTTACGATAAGGCGCATTTATTGGGGGAACCGTTTTAGGTCCAGGTCACATGACCAAAATGGCCGCCATACCCATATATGGTAACACTCATAAAGGTAAAAGCATCCGGCGGGTCGTGCACTTCAGCTGAAGCACTGGTTATTCTTTATGGTCATGTCAGAAAGGGTTTGAAGCTCTCACCTTTCTACTTGACAGTATTTACATACGAATTGGTACTAAGTTATTTATACAAGTTGCGGGTATTCCAATGGGTACTAATTGCGCACCAATCGTGGCTGATTTGTTTTTGTTTTGTTATGAGAGGGACTTCATGTCCCTTTCTGCTGAAAACCAGTCTGAAATCATTGAAGCTTTAAAAAAGCTCCACTTCCAGATACTTGGATGATTTATTTAATATTGATAATACCTATTTCGATGGTTTGATCAGTCAAATTTACCCCAAGAACTTCAGTTAAATACAGCAAATTCTTCTGATACCGAGGCCCCGTTTTTGGATTTACATCTATCTATTGTAAATGGGTTTGTTTCGGACAAAATTTATGATAAACGCGATGATTTTGATTTTGAGATTGTAAATTTTCCTTTTTTGGATGGTGATGTTCCCCGTGCACCATCGTATGTCGTTTATATTTCGCAATTAATTTGATTTGCCAGAGTGTGTAGTCATGTTACTGACTTCAACACTCGTGATAAATTGTTAACGGCTAAACTTCTTAATCAGGGTTATTGGTACCATAAACTACGCAAGGCTTTTTCAAAATTTTATAGACAACATTCTGATTTAATTTCAACATTCAATATTGGACTTAAATCTCTTCTGCAACAAGGTCTATCGGAACCCGAATTTTATGGTGAGTTAGTATATACATTCAGAAAAATATATAACCACAATGCCTTCAGCACCCAATTTCGTAAAATCATTCTTTGATATAAAAAGATTGGGTACTATATAAATTTTATACGACAGACTGCATGCATGGTAGTTCACCCAATCACGGTTGACAACTTTGCTTTCCTCTTTAATTGCACGCCGGTGGGTCAGGCCTCAGATTCTATGACAGTTCCAGTGTAAAGGCTTATTGAGAATTAGAGAGATCTAATTCAAGGTAATGTTGGCCGGTGCCTGATGCTCTATCTCGTTGTTTCATCTCTGTGGTTGTTTTATTATTTGTGTTCACGGAGATGTTGCACTGATGAATTAGGAGGCCTTCATGCGGACTGAACAAACTATTTGTCTAAATCGCGACGGAAATAAGGGCGAGGATTGTGGCAACGTAAAATCTTTTAAGCCTCCCCCCAGTGGAATTCGTTTCCGCTGACCGTTCCAAGGAGGTTCTTCTGTCGCAATTTATTTTTATTATGGTTTGTCTTTGGGTGTTTGTGTCGCTTGTGTTGTTTTATTTTGGATAGCCTATTGGCCATTTTGGGGGAAAGTAACTGTCCTTGCTTTCCGCTGTTGGTGTTTCCGTTGGGTCTGTTGTTGCGTGTTTGTGTTTCTTTCCCGTTGGTGTCTCTGATGGGGGCTGTGGGTTGATTGTATCAATTCCTGATCATTGCTTCCAGTTCTATTCTTCATTATTATGTTGGTGGAACCGCTGGTTTTATAAACCCACGGCAATTGCTGTCTATTGGTGGCTTAAAGGTAGCTCTTGCAAGCACTGTAGATTCAGGCCCAGACCAGGAGCAGTTTAGATGTGATGCATCTTAGCGTATACCTGGATGGATGGCCGTGATGTCCTACTTCTTGGGCAACCTGCCAAAACCATCAGAACAACTAACACACACAAAAGAGCGTCAACATTTTTGGGTCTAGACCAAATACTTCAAACTTGACCTTGGACATGCAAAGTTAAAGATACCATATTTGATATGAATTCAAATTTATGAATGAATGAGCCAATAATGTTCAAAATACAGGTCATATACCTGTGTTATTTATTTGGCAAACTGTTAAGTTTGCACACCCATACATTAATTGAGCTGTATTAAATGCTGATAAGGTTACTTAATCAACTGGATGTGTCAAAAAGGTGGATATAATATCGTGCAAGCTTAAAACTGTCAACATTTATTGCCAAGTGAAGACCCACTGCCTACTGCGATAAGGTTTTATCAAACATCCCTATTGCGTAGTGGCATTTACTATGGGGTCCCTTCGTGCAGGCAATTAGCACATTTTAAAGGTCAATAAAGTAATGGCAAACAATAAGTATAGTGATCACAAGTACAATAGACAAACCACCGAAGTTATGTATGACTAAATTCCATAAATTGGAAATGAAAACAAAGCATGCTGATTGCTGACACAGTGCACAATAGGCGGATGACACATCATCTGCCCAACCTCTGAAGACAAATTTTAAATAAATCCGTTGGTGCCTGATGCCAATCCAAGTCCAACTTAGGTTTCTTTTGCTTCAGTTTCAGTTATTTCATGCTGTCGAATCCTCTCATCATTGTTTATCTGAATTTGATAGATTTGTACGTTCTCGGAAATATTGAACCACTTCATTTGAAAGGACGAGGATTGTAGCTGCATTAACCCTTTTTGTACCAAATGGAATCTTCCACCTTATATATAGCAGGAGTCCATTTCAAAATTTAGGGGTGACAGTTTGTGTTTTCTTCAAAATTTATTTGGAAAATGGCTAAACTTTTCGCAAACAGTGGAGGCCCTGATCAGACGCCGCGATCTGCGGCGTCTGATCTGGGCCTGCACTGTTTGCCCTGGTACCCGTTTTGTGGTTTCCGGTACTAAATGGGTTAAAACAGTTTAAGCTCCCCACCCATCCCAACTCAAGTAACTTTTTTATTTACTGGCTCTTCAAAGGCTGCGCTTCTGTTGTGGTTTAGAAGCCTCCATGGTGTAGTGGTTAAGCTACTCGCCTTGTAAAACAGAGATCGCAAGATCGATCCCGGGCTTCTCAAGACTTTCGGATGAGTCTTTAAACTGAGGTCCCGTCTCCATATGACCTTAGCTGTTGGTGGGACGTAAAACTCAAACACTTACTCTGTTGTGGTTTATTCATGTCATTCTGTCTTCGCAAGGAAGTGCTGGCAATATCTTACGCTGCTTCCAATTTTGTAGGACTTTTACCAGACAATGAGAAGAAATGACATCTCAAAATCTACCACCCATTTTGTTTTTATGTCACCAGTAGCGATAGGTGGGGGACACATTGTTTTTGCCCGGGGTGTCTGTTTGTTTGTTTCTTGCGTGGACAACTTAAACAATGGTCATAACTTTTGAACCATTTCAGCGACAGCATTTATATTTGGCATGTATGTTCCTTGTGACTTGACAAAATGCCCGTTAGGGTTCTCTTAAGTGTTTAACCAACTACCCTGGCAAACAGTGCAGACCCAGATCAAAAGCTGCATAACGCGGCGTCTGATCAGGGCCTCCACTGTTTGCATAAAGTTCAGCCATTTTCCAAATAAATTTTGAAGAAAACACAGCCAGAAACCCCTAAATTTTGAAATAGATTCGGCTATATATAAGGAGGTGATTGCAGGCCCGGAACCGCTTTGATCGTCTGTCAGGGTATTTCTCCCGATTCGGAAAACTGTCTGAGGACAACTGTTTATCCTGTTGTAGGTGGTGATTTGTACAACCACCTGCACTGCGTATTTTAGGCATTTTCTTTTCAGTCTCTCAGAATTTTACGTGTGAATATCGTTCCTATAGATGAGTTTAGGCTGAATAACTTCCTTGGTTACGCTACGCATGCGCAGTCTCGTGTGGCAAAAAGTAATCAATGTACAGTAAACTAAGGAAAATAAGATTTTTTATTTTAAGCATAGTGTTTGTCATTTCATCCACAACATGCATAGACTTTTATACTGCAGTTCAGCGACCCCCGCCCATCGGAGGCAAAGCGGCGCGAGTCGGACCGTCCATGCTTATAAACCCTATTGCTTTCATTGGATGGCAGGGCTTGAGATGTCATTTCACCTCAATGTTGGTTAAAAGTCCCACAAAATTGGAAACAACGTCTCCAAAAGGACCTTTACATTGTTGACGGGGACGTTAAACCTAAAATCAAAGAAACAAAAATTGCAGTTCACAATCTTTTGAATCACAACAGTACTTAGCAGATACCATGTCCGAATGTCCGAATTCTCCGATTTTTTAAGTTATTTTACTATTCCATTATACATGCACATGCTATTTGTTGTTTGCGGTATGTTTTAAATGAATGCTTGTTTAATTCTCATACCCTGACTTAAGGGGCCCTAAATAAATCTTTGACCTGACTTGACTTGCAAGAAAGGCAGAGTTTCATAAGCGATACTTTGAAAAACCTGAACATGAAAGTACCATAGCCAGACTGGATAGCACTTAGAGATTCGGGACGAATCTCATTAGGCAGTGGTGGGTCAAAGGTGTGGCTCGTGGCTCGGTATCTCAGCCGATAGAGTGTTTGTACGGTATACGAGAGGCCCTGGGTTCGCAAAGCTAAAACTGACCGCACATCAGTACTGATAAACCTTTATAATCCACATCTTTTTTATTTTGCGGCAGGGCTTGAGATGTTATTTAATCTCAATGTGTGTATAGGAAGCAACGTCACAAAATGACCCAAATAGTGTAAACGGGGACGGCGATTTGTTTGTTTAATTGTTCGTTTTGAGATTTAACGTCCCCGTCAACAATGTATAGGTCATTTTGGAGACGTTGCTACCAATTCTGTGGGACTATTACCCGATATTGAGATGAAATGACACCTCAAGCCCTGTCGCCCAATGAAACCAATAGGATTTATAAGCATGGACGGTCCGATTCGCACCGTTTTGCTTGGGCTGGTTTAGATCCTCTAATTGATTTACCAGTACTCGTGTGAGTTGGTTTCAGCTCTTCGTGGCAGCACCATGCAGCCCGTGTATTTCTTCAAGCCTCGATGGGTGGGGGTCACGGGGACGGTGAATTTCAATATTCAAACAACCCTGTTACTGGTTGTAAACGATTGATCTTTATCACCCACATGTTGAATCCACCATGTTGGTGATCCCTCGATTCATCTTCACTGTCACATTACGCTGTATTTAAAATTGTCAAATCCGAAGAAATTAATAACTGCTATCGGATCAGTCTGAACAACGGTTATTTTTGCCACACAGTACTGCGCATGCGCAAAAATACGGAATCGTGGAATAGCATTTCCTTAGCGACCGGTGGAGTCCTTAACTCATCTATTCAATAACTCAAAATGGCGTAGCTTTTCACCTCCGGTTTTGGTTGCTATGCAGAAAGTCACGTGACTATCGAGAATATCCGGATGACCGACTTCATTAATATACCCACAGCCAGTGCCATCACCTTTAAATGGAAATAACACTGTCTGTAAAATAGAAGTAGAGGCAATGATCAGGAATCAATACAATTAACCCATCAGAGACACCAAAGGGAAAGAAACACACACATGAAGCAATAGACCCCAGCGGAAACACCGACAGCGGAAAGCCAAAAGGACAGTTACTTTCCCGCAAAATGGCCAAAAGGCTTTCACAATAAAATAATAACAGCGACACAAACTCCCAAAGACAAACCATTACAAAAATAAACCGCGACCAGAAGAACGTGGAACGGTCAGCGGAAACAAATTCCAGGGGGGGGGGGGGGCTCAAATCGATTTTACGTGGCAACAATCCTCGTCCTTACTACCGTCGCGATTACCACAAATAATTTGTTCAGTCCGCATGACGGTCTCCTAACTCATCAGTGCAACATCTCCGTGAACACAAAAATCAAGCAACCACAGTATGTTTGTTTGATTTTAGGTTTAACATCCCCGTCAACACTGTAAAGGTCATTTTGGAGACGTATCTTCCAATTTTGTGGGACTTTTACCCGACACTGAGATGAAATGACATCTCAATCCCTGCCGCCCAATGAAACCAATATGGTTATAAGCATGGATGGTCCGCCTCGCACCGCGGTTCCTGGACATGCTTAGCTCCTCTAAGCGGTTTACCAGTACTGGTGTGCTGGCCGGAATCAGCTCTGGGTGGAAGCATCATGCAGCCCATATATCTCCTCAAGCCCCTATGGGCGGGAGCGGGAAACAACCACAGAAATGAAACAACGGCGACGACTCGACAGCAAGAAACAACAGAAATGCCAGAGCAAAGAAAACCAAGTTACACTCCAATGGGCCCGACCAGAGACAGAGCATCAGGCACCAACCAACATAAGCCTTTACGTTGGAACCTCCATAGAATCTGAGGCCTGACCCACCGGCGTGCAATTAAAGAGGGAAGCAAAGTTGTCAACCGTGATTGGGTTAACTACCATGCATGCAGTCTGTCATATAACATTTATGCTGTACCCATTCTTTTTATATCGAAGAATGATTTTACGAAATTGGGTGCTGAAGTCATTGCGGTTATAATTTTTTTCTAAATTTAAATACTAAGTCACAGAAAAATTCGGGTTTCGATTGACCTTGATGCAGAAGAGAATTGAGTCCAGTATTGACTCTTTCCATACAAAGTCCGCTGAGAATAACTACTGACTTTTAACAAATATAGTGTAATTTATATCATATCCAAAGATGGAAATGCTTGTCTTTGCTGAATAATGTTCACCAAAGTTTGCGGCACAATTGTACCAGGAAACAACAAATATAATATATGCATTTCAAGAGGAAATATTATGTAAAAACCAGTGCTTCAGCTGAAGTGCACGACCCGCCGGATGCTTTTAGCTTTATGAGTGTTACCATATATGGGTATGGCGGCCATTTTGGTCATGTGACCTGGACCTAAAACGGTTCCCCCAATAAATGCGCCTTATCGTAAGGAGCAAAAATATATCTTATACTTTAGTAGTGTATTCTGAATCGTTTGCAGGATAAAATGCATTCTCACTTTTCCAATACGAAAGCATATGTGTCAAAGTTTGACCTAGGCACAAAGAAGGTCAAGGTCAACCCAGGGTCACCATTTTAGCAATTTATGATGGGCCTACGTCCCAGATGCTATTTATCAAGTTTCGTGGAAATCTGCCCAGTGGTTCTGGAGAAGACTACTTTTGAAGGGTTTTTACCATATATGGCTTGGCGGCCATTTTTGTCATGTGACCTGGACCCTATGAGCAAATTTTGGTTTCACTCATCCCATAGAGGCTCCATATGAAATTTGACTTAAATCGGCCCAACGGTTTCCGAGGAGAAGCAGTTCGAAAATTTTCACATTTTTCGCCTCGGCGAGACTATACTAAATGGAATGTAATATTTCGCAACTTCATTGGTTAGATCTCATTGATATCTATCCGTATGCCAAAAATTGTTTAAATATTCCAAGCGGTTCAGTCACTATCACCAATTTTCACAAACGGGTTACGGACGGACAGACAGACTGACAGACTGACCGAATGACCGAATGACACGGTGATTTTAGGGCACTCTTAGAAAATCAACCGACTTCAGTCGGTCGCTTTTTCTGCGGGTCGTGCAATTAACAGTTCTGGTCATTGTACTTTCTAGTGTCACAAGGGCCATTGTATAATTGACAAATCTAGCAAGTCTATGAAGCACGAACTATTGTTCAAAGTCACAGGGTCAATGTGTATGCTGCTGCAACAAGTCATGCAGAAACATTAGGTCAAGTATGAGGTTTTTTGTAGCTATAGTTGCTAAATTCCTAAGGGTCATGGTGTAATCTGACAAAGTAAATGGAGCATGAAATATAGGTGGAGGTCACATGCAGAGACAGCAAGTCAAGGAGAAACAGTATGTGGAGTTTGAAAAGTTCTAGCAACAATAATTACTGAGATCAAAGGGTTATGGTATAATCTTACATCAATGAAGAGTGGAATAAAGGTCAAGCTCACGGGGCACATCGTCTCATGATGTTTAAGTTTCGGACGGACGGACGAATGAATGGACGGAGGAACGAACGAATGGCTATTTTTGGCGCCTGTGACCTTGATGTGCAACAGACCACAACCATTTGAGCAACTTTGAAAAGGACCACCAAGGATCATTCCTGTGAAGTTTGGTCCAAGTCGGATAAGTGGTTTAGGAGATGTCGTTTGAAGAAAAAGTTTACGGATGCACAGACGCACGGATGGACGCCCCGACATTGAGATGAAATGACATCTCAAGCCCTGTCACCCAATGAAACCAATATGTTTATTAGCATGGATGGTCCGCCTCACACCGCGGTTCCTGGACAGGCTTAGATCCTCTAAGCCGTTAACCAGTACTAGTGTGCGAGCCTGATTCAGCTCTGCGTAGAAGCATGATGCAGCCCAGCCCATATATTTCTTCAAGCCCCTATGGGCGAGGGCCGAAGTAACATCAATATACTGTGGTATCTCAGAGTATTGAAGATATGGCCATCACAAGGTAGTGATTCTATTTATACTGGAATGGAAGATAACCAAAACAAGAGGCTCAATGAGCCTAAACCGCTCACCTGAGGAACTTAAGTTTTAACAATTCACAGACTTGACTACTAAATCTGCTAATAGAATCCAGCCCATTGACCCTTACAGGATATAAGTCATGATTATTGCATTGCATTCCAAGTTTGAGACTTCTAGCTTCTATAGTTCCTGAGAAATCTTTGACGAAAATTTAACATTGGTCAAAATGGAGAGAAAGAAGAATGAAAGAACAGATGAACAAATAAGCTGAGAAAGCCCAATGTCTCTTACACAAAATAAGTCATCATTATTCTATTGAATACCAAATTTGATGCTTCTAGCTTTTATAGTTCCTGAGAAATCTTTGATTAAAAATTTAACATTGGTCTATTATCTCTATATGGAGAGAAAGAAGAATGAAGGAACAAATGAACCAGACTAGCTCCAAAACCTAATGCAGCCTTTCCCCTTGCCCAATGGTGCTACACATAAAATTTAAACAAGATTGGTCGACTGCCTTCTGAGATATGCTTCATTGAAAGTGTGGACGACGGATGGACGGACGACAGACGACGGACTCCGGAGCCTTGGTATACTATCGGCTCAATGGAGCCTTTGGCTCAGGTGAGCTAAAAATTCAAGTCGCTATTTCTGTCACAACATTTTCCCTACGTTAAGTCTATGGGCAAATTTTTTTGTCTCTCAAGGTCACGTAACTCCGAGGTCAATATTCCGATTCGGCCCAAAACCAAACTTAACCGAGATTTTATGCCTGTCCTCGTTACCTGCAAGTTGAAGCTGATATGAATAAAAATAAAGTTGCTATCGTGGTCACAATGTATTTTTTTATGCTCAAGGGCAGGTAACTCCAAGGCAAATATTCCGATTCGGCCCAAAATCGCACTTAACCGAGATTTTATGTCTGTCTTCGTTACCTGCAAGTTTGAAGCTGATCTGAAACAAGAGGGCCATGATGGCCCTGGATCGCTCACCTGATCCATAGTGTAACAAGTGGGCCCCAGAGAGGGCCATTATTGGCCCCAGGGCTTTAATGTACATAATGTTGAGGGAGGTCTTAAAGGTGAAGCTTCATACCAAACATCAACAAAGGCTAAAATTTGAACAATCTTGTCAAAGGTCCACTAGATGAAGCTACACATCAAATATCAAAGACCTGGGCCTAGCGGTTTCAGAGAAGAAGATTTTTAAAGATTTTGCCTATATAAGCCTATGTAAAATCAAAGGGCCCCGGGACAGGGGCATTTTTTGCCCCAGCACTATAGTTTGAACAATCTTGGTAGGGGTCCACTAGATGAAGCTTCATACCAAATATCAAAGTTCTGGGCCTTGTGGTTTCAGAGAAGAAGATTTTTAAAGATTTTCCCTATATAAGCCTATGTAAAACCAAAGGGCCCCGTGGCAGGGGGGGATTTTTTGTCCCAGCACTATAATTTGAACAATCTTGGTAGGGGTCCACTAGACGAAGCTTCATACCAAATATCAAAGTCCTGGGCCTTGTGGTTTCAGAGAAGAAGATTTTTAAAGATTTTCCCTATATAAGCCTATGTAAAACCAAAGGGCCCTGGGGCAGGGGCATTTTTGGCCCCAGCACTAAAATTTGAACAATCTTGGTAGGGGTCCACTAGATGAAGCTTCATACCAAATATCAAAGTCCTGGGCCTTGTGGTTTCAGAAAAGAAAATTTTTAAAGATTTTCCCTATATAAGCCCATGTAAAACCAAAGGGCCCCGTGGCGGGGGCATTTTTTGTCCCAGCACTAAAATTTGAACAATCTTGGTAGGGGTCCACTAGATGAAGCTTCATACCAAATATCAAAGACCTGGGCCTTGTGGTTTCAGAGAAGAAGATTTTTTAAGATTTTCCCTATATAAGCCTATGTAAAACCAAAGGGCCCCGGGGCGGGGGCATTTTTGGCCCCAGCACTGTAATTTGAACAATCTTGGTAGGGGTCAACTAGATGAAGCTTCATACCAAATATCAAAGACCTGGGCCTTGTGGTTTCAGAGAAGAAGATTTTTAAAGATTTTCCCTATATAAGCCAATGTAAAACCAAAGGGCCCCGTGGCGGGGGCATTTTTTGTCCCAGCACTATAATTTGAACAATCTTGGTAGGGGTCCACTAGATGAAGCTTCATACCAAATATCAAAGTCCTGGGCCTAATGTGGTTTCAGAGTAGAAGATTTTTGAAGATTTTCCCTATATAAGCCTATGTAAAACCAAAGGGCCCTGGGGCGGGGGCATTTTTGGCCCCAGCACTATAATTTGAACAATCTTGGTAGGGGTCCACTAGATGAAGCTTCATACCAAATATCAAAGACCTGGGCCTTGTGGTTTCAGAGAAGAAGATTTTTAAAGATTTTCCCTATATAAGCCAATGTAAAACCAAAGGGCCCCGTGGCGGGGGCATTTTTCGTCCCAGCACTCAAATTTGAACAATCTTGGTAGGGGTCCACTAGATGAAGCTTCATACCAAATATCAAAGTCCTGGGCCTTGTGGTTTCAGAGAAGAAGATTTTTAAAGATTTTCCCTATATAAGCCTATGTAAAACCAAAGGGCCCCCGTGCGGGGGCATTTTTGGCCCCAGCACTATAATTTGAACAATCTTGGTAGGGGTCCACTAGATGAAGCTTCATACCAAATAACAAAGACCTGGGCCTTGTGGTTTCAGAGAAGAAGATTTTTTAAGTTTTTGGTGAAAAAAATCTGTTTTTGGCTTCTGTGACCTAGATGTGCAACGGACCGGAACCATTTGACCCATATTCAAACTTGACCGAGATATTGTCATGATGATCATTCTGAGCAAGTTTGATTAAGATTGGACCAAAATTGTGGCCCCTAGGGTGTTCACAAGGTTTTTATATGATTTGACCCGCTGACCTACTTTTTAACCCGATATGACCCATATTCGAACTGGACTGAAATATTGTCACAATGGTCATTCTGAGCAAGTTTCATGATAATTGGACCAAAACAGTGGCCTTCAGAGTGTTCACAAGGTTTTTCTATGATTTGACCTACTGACCTACTTTTTGACCGGACATGACCCATATTCGAACTTGACCAAGATATTGTCATGATGATCATTCTGAGCAAGTTTGATTATGATTGGACCAAAATTGTGGCCTCTAGGGTGTTCACAAGGTTTTTCTATGATTTGACCCGCTGACCTACTTTTTAAGCCGACATGATCCATATTCAAACTTCACTAAAATATTGTCACAATGATCATTCTGAGCAAGTTTGATGATGATTGGACCAAAACTGTGCCCTCTAGAGTGTTCACAAGGTTTTTCTATGATTTGACCTACTGACCTACTTTTTCACCCGACATGACCCATATTCGAACTTGACCGAGATATTGTCATGATGATCATTCTGAGCAAGTTTGATGATGATTGGACCAAAACTGTGGCCTCTAGTTTGTTCACAAGAAAAAGTTTACGCACGACGGACGACGGACGACGGACGACGCACGACGACGCCGGACATCTTACGGTCACAAAAGCTCACCATGACCTTCGGTCAGGTGAGCTAAAAAATTCAAGTCGCTATCGTAGTCGCAACATTTTCCCTAATTAAGTCTATGGGCAAATTTTTTGTCGCTCAAGGTCACGTAACTCCGAGGTCAATATTCCGATTCGAACTTAACTGAGATTTTATGCCTGTCCACGTTACCTGCAAGTTTGAAGCTGATCTGAATAACAAGAGGGCCATGATGGCCCTGGATCGCTCACCTGATCCATAGTGTAACAAGTGGGCCCCAGAGAGGGCCATTATTGGCCCCAGGGTTTTAATGTGCATAATGTTGAGGGAGGTCTTAAAGGTGAAGCTTCATACCAAACATCAACAAAGGCTATAATTAGAACAATCTTGGCAAAGGTCCACTAGATAAAGCTACACATCAAATTTCAAAGACCTGGGCCTTGCAGTTTCAGAGAAGAAGATTTTTTTTAAAGATATTCCCTACATAAGCCTATGCAAAACCAAATGGCCCCAGGGCTATATAAATCTATGTAAAAACAAAGGGCCCCGGCCCGGGGTGGGGGCATTTGTGGCCCCAGGGCTATAATTTGAACAATCTTGGTAGAGGTCCACTAGATAAAGCTCCATACTAAATATCAAAGGCCTTGGCCTTGCAGTTTCAGAGAAGATTTTTAAAGATTTCCCTATATAAGTCTATGCAAAACCAAAGGGCCCCGGAGCGGGGACATTTTTGGTACCAGGGCTATAATTTGAATAATTTTGATAGAGGTCCACTAGATGCAGCTTCATACCAAATATCAAAGACCCAGGCCTTGTGGTTTCAGAGAAGAAGATTTTTGAAGATTTTCCCCATGTAAGTCTATGTAAAACCATAGGGCCCCAGAGTGGGGGCATTTTTGGCCCCAGGGCTATAATTTTAACAATCTTGGTAGAGGTCCATTAGATGCAACTTCATACCAAATTTCAAAGTCCTGGGCCTTGTGGTTTCAGAGAAGATTTTTAAAGATTATCCCTATATAAGTCTATGTAAAACCAAAGGGCCCCGGGACGGGGCCACTTTTGGCCCCAGCACTATAATTTGAATCATCTTGGTAGGGGTCCTTTAGAAGAAGCTTCATACCAAATATAAAAGACCTAGGCCTTGTGGTTTCAGAGAAGAAGATTTTTAAAGATTTTCCCTATATAAGTCTATGTAAAACCAAAGGGCCCCTGAGCGGGGGCATTTTTGGCCCAAGGGCTATAATTTGAACAATCTTGGTAGGGGTCCACTAGATGAAGCTTCATACAAAATATCAAAGTCCTGGGCCTTGCGGTTTCAGAGAAGAAGATTTTTAAAGATTTTCCCTATATAAGGCCATGTAAAACCAAAGGGTCCCAGTCGGAGGCTTTTTTTGCCCCAGCACTATAATTTGAACAATCTTGGTAGGGGTCCACTAGATAAAGCTTAATTCCAAATATCAAAGTCCTGGGCCTTGCAGTTTCAGAGCAGAAGATTTTTAAAGATTTTCCCTATATAAGCCTATGTAAAACCAAAGGGCCCGGCGGCGGGGACATTTTTGGCCTCAGCACTATCATTTGAATAATCTTGTTAGGGGTCTTTTAGATGAAGCTTCATACCAAATATAAAAGACCTAGGCCTTGTGGTTTCAGAGAAAAGGATTTTTAAAGATTTTCCCTATATAAGTCTATGTAAAAACAAAGGGCCCCTGAGCGGGGGCATTTTTGGCCCAAGGGCGATAGTTTGAACAATCTTGGTAGAGGTCCATTGGATGAAGCTTCATTCTAAATATCAAAGTCCTGGACCTTGCGGTTTCAGAGAAGAAGATTTTTAAAGATTTTCCCTATATAAGTCTATGTAAAACCAAAGGGCCCCTGAGCAGGGGGATTTTTGGCCCAAGGGCTATAATTTGAACAATCTTGGTAGGGGTCCACTAGATGAAGCTTCAAACAAAATATCAAAGTCCTGGGCCTTGCGGTTTCAGAGAAGAAGATTTTTAAAGATTTTCCCTATATAAGCCTATGTAAAACCAAAGGGCCCCAGGTGGAGGCTTTTTTTGCCCCAGCACTATAATTTGAACAATCTTGGTAGGGGTCCACTAGATAAAGCTTAATACCAAATATCAAAGTCCTGGGCCTTGCAGTTTCAGAGCAGAAGATTTTTAAAGATTTTCCCTATATAAGCCTATGTAAAACCAAAGGGCCCGGGGGTGGGGACATTTTTGGCCTCAGCACTATCATTTGAATAATCTTGTTAGGGGTCTTTTAGATGAAGCTTCATACCAAATATAAAAGACCTAGGCCTTGTGGTTTCAGAGAAAAGGATTTTTAAAGATTTTCCCTATATAAGTCTATGTAAAAACAAAGGGCCCCTGAGCGGGGGCATTTTTGGCCCAAGGGCGATAATTTGAACAATCTTGGTAGAGGTCCAATGGATGAAGCTTCATTCTAAATATCAAAGTCCTGGACCTTGCGGTTTCAGAGAAGAAGATTTTTAAAGATTTTCCCTATATAAGGCCATGTAAAACCAAAGGGCCCCGGAACGGGGGCATTTTTTGCCCCAGCACTATAATTTGAACAATCTTGGTAGGGGTCCACTAGATAAAGCTTAATACCAAATATCAAAGTCCTGGGCCTTGCAGCTTCAGAGCAGAAGATTTTTAAAGATTTTCCCTATATAAGCCTATGTAAAACCAAAGGGCCCGGGGGCGGGGACATTTTTGGCCTCAGCACTATCATTTGAATAATCTTGTTAGGGGTCTTTTAGATGAAGCTTCATACCAAATATAAAAGACCTAGGCCTTGTGGTTTCAGAGAAAAGGATTTTTAAAGATTTTCCCTATATAAGTCTATGTAAAACTAGAGTGTTCACAAGTTTTTTCTTTAATTTGACCTACTGACCTACTTTTTGACCCGAAAAGACCTTTATTCAAACTTAGCCAAGATATTGTCACAATGACCATTCTGAGCAAGATTAATGATTTAACCAAACTTGTGGCCTCCTGAGTATTCACAAGGTTTTTCTATGATTTGACCTACTGACCTACTTTTCAACCGGACATGACCCATATTCAAACTTGACCGAGATATTGTCATGATGATCATTCTGAGCAAGTTTGATTATGATTGGACCAAAATTGTGGCCCCTAGGGTGTTCACAAGGTTTTTATATGATTTGACCCGCTGACCTACTTTTTAACCCGATATGACCCATATTCGAACTGGACTGAAATATTGTCACAATGGTCATTCTGAGCAAGTTTCATGATAATTGGACCAAAACAGTGGCCTTCAGAGTGTTCACAAGGTTTTTCTATGATTTGACCTACTGACCTACTTTTTGACCGGACATGACCCATATTCGAACTTGACCAAGATATTGTCATGATGATCATTCTGAGCAAGTTTGATTATGATTGGACCAAAATTGTGGCCTCTAGGGTGTTCACAAGGTTTTTCTATGATTTGACCCGCTGACCTACTTTTTAAGCCGACATGATCCATATTCAAACTTCACTAAAATATTGTCACAATGATCATTCTGAGCAAGTTTGATGATGATTGGACCAAAATTGTGGCCTCTCGAGTGTTCACAAGGTTTTTCTATGATTTGACCTACTGACCTACTTTTTTACCCGACATGACCCAAATTCGAACTTGACCGAGATATTGTCATGATTATCATTCTGAGCAAGTTTGATGATAATTGGACCAAAACTGTGGCCTCTAGTGTGTTCACAAGAAAAAGTTTACGCACGGACGACGCACGACGGACGACGGACGACACACGACGCACGACGCACGACGACGCCGGACATCTTACTGTCACAAAAGCTCACCATGACCTTCGGTCAGGTGAGCTAAAAATAAAGTTGCTATCGTGGTCACAACGTATTTTTTTTATGCTCAAGGGCAGGTAACTCCAAGGCAAATAATCCGATTCGGCCCAAAATCTAACTTAACCGAGATTTTATGTCTGTCCTCGTTACCTGCAAGTTTGAAGCTGATCTGAAAAAAAAAATCAAGTCGCTATCGTAGTCACAACATTTTCCCTATGTTAAGTCTATGGGCAAATTTTTTGTCGCTCAAGGTCACGTAACTCCGAGGTCAATATTCCGATTCGGCCCAAAATCGAACTTAACCGGGATTTTATGCCTGTCCTCGTTACCTGCAAGTTTGAAGCTGATCTGAATAAAAATAAAGTTGCTATCGTGGTCACAACGTATTTTTTCATGCTCAAGGGCAGGTAACTCCAAGGCAAATAATCCGATTCGGCCCAAAATCGAACTTAACCGTGATTTTATGTCTGTCCTCGTTACCTGCAAGTTTGAAGCTGATCTGAAAAAAATTCAAGTCGCTATCGTAGTCACAACATTTTCCCTATGTTAAGTCTATGGGCAAATTTTTTGTCGCTCAAGGTCACGTAACTCCGAGGTCAATATTCCTATTCTGCCCAAAATCGAACTTAACCAAGATTTTATGCCTGTCCTCGTTACTAGCTACAGTGATGACAACATTTTCCCCATGTTAAGTCAATAGGCAATTTTTCGGGCGTTCAAGGGGACGTAACTCTTGAGCGAATTATTTGATTCGGCCCAAAATCGAACTTGACCGAGATTTTATGCCTGCACTGGTTATCTGCAAGAATGAAGTCGATCAGAAAAAAATTGACGGAGCTAGAGTGATGACAAGCTTTTTCCTATGTGAAGTCTATGGGAGCTAGATGTTGCCATGGCAACCAGAGTTCCACTCAGATCTGCCTGAAAACCTAATGAAGCCTTTCCACTTGCCCAATAATGCGACACATGAAATTTGATCAAAGTTGGCCAAGTAGTCTTTAAGATATACATTTTTGAAATTCCCATTAACCCTAATGCAAAAACACACAAGGGCAGGTAACTCCTAAGTGAATGATCCGATTCTGCCAGTTATCGAACTTGACCGAGATTTCATGGCTGTGCTGGTTATCTGCAAGAATAAAGCCAATCTGAAAATAATTGAAGCAGCTACAGTGATGACAACATTCTCCCCATGTTAAGTCAATAGGCATTTTTTTCAACGCTCAAGGGCACGTAACTCCTGAGTGAATAATCCGATTCAGCCCAAAATCGAACTTGATCGAGATTTCATGCCTGTCCTCGTTATCTGCAAGAATGAAGTCGATCAGAAAAAAATTGACGGAGCTAGAGTGATGACAAGCTTTTTCCTAACGCTCAAGGGCACGTAACTCCTGAGTGAATAATCCGATTCAGCCCAAAATCGAACTTGATCGAGATTTCATGCCTGTCCTCGTTATCTGCAAGAATGAAGACGATCAGAAAAATATTGACGGAGCTAGAGTGATGACAAACTTTTTCCTATGTTAAGTCTATGGGAGCTATTTGTTGCCATGGCAACCAGAGTTCCAATCCGATCTGCCCGAAAACAGTATGCAGCCTTTCCCCCTACCTGATAATGCTTCACATGAAATTTGATCAAGATTGGCCCACTGGTTCCGGAGATATACTTCTTTGAAAGTGTGGACGACGACGACGGACGACGACGACGACGGACGACGGCTCGTGGTATACTAATACCTCACATGAGCCTTCGGCTCAGGTGAGCTAAAAACATGGCACCCAGAGTTGTTGTTGTTACGCATGACACACTGTCTCAGCCTTGCAAACAACTGTGCCAAGCACCATCAATATACCTCAAAGGGTATTGGAGATATGGTCATCACAAGGTGGTCACTCTATTTTTTTTTGGAAGTGAATTGAACTCAAAAACCATGGCATCTAGCGTTGTGGTTCTTGCACATGACACGCCCTCTCAGCCTTGTGAACAATTGTGCCAGGTACAATCAATAGTTATGGCCATCACAAGATAGTCATTCTATTTCATTGGAAGGGGTGATAACTCGAAAACCATGGCACCTAGAGTTGTTGTTCTTGCGCAGGTCTCAGACTTGTGAACAATTGTGCCAGGTTTTGTTTGTTTGATTTGAGGTTTAACATCCCTCTACACTGTATAGGCCATTTTGTAGATGTTGCTTCCAATTTTGGAACCCAGAGTTGTGGTTCTTGTGCATGACACGTCCTCTCTGCCTTGTGAACAATTGTGCCAGTCTCAAAGGGTATTGGATTTATGGCCATCACAAGGTAGTCATTCTATTTTATTGGAAGGGGAGATAACAAAATAATATGTCTCAAATGATATTGGAGATATGGCCATCACAAGGTAATAACTCTATTTTATTGAAAGGGGAGATAACTCAAAGACCATGGGTGCAACCATGGTACCCCAGAGTTGTGGTACTTGCGCATGACATGCCATCTCAGCCTTGTGAACAAATGGCCAAGTAACATCAATGTATCTCAAAGGGTGTTCGAGTTATGGCAATCACAAGTTTTCATCTGTGGATGGAAGAACGCCTGGCTGATTGCTATATCTCCCGAACCTATTCGGGCGTGGGATAAATGGGTTTAACACAAAATCGTATTCAAAATGGCAAAGTCTTAATTATTGACCTATAACCTCACCCAGGAGCTTAGATATTCCATATGATAGGTAATGCTATAGATTTGTTTGTTTAATTTGAGGCTTAACGTTCCTTTCAACACTGTAAAGGACATTTTGGAGACATTGCTTCCAATTTTGTGGGACTTTAACCCGACATTGAGATGACATCTCGAGCCCTGCTGCCCAATGAAACCAGTAGGGTTTGTAAGTCTGGACGGTCTGACTTGCACCCCATTGCCTGGGCTGGTTTAGATCCTCTTAAAGGCATTTATTCTGTAATGGTAGGACACACCATGTGTTCATAATTGTTTTATTGCCCCCTATGATATTTTGTCTGTAGCAGATCAAAGGCGGCACTTAATAGGTTGATTAGAAGCTCTTGTTGACTCCCCTGCATGAGGCACTTAAGAGGAAAATCAAAATGTACGCTCTAGTGAACTTTTGATTTCCCCCAAGGGGGCCCCTTACCTTTTGAAGACAGAGGGGATCTCTTCAGTCAGCACTGAGGGCTACATAATATTATGTAATGAAATGATAGTCCTCAATAATCAAGAATAAATGCCTTTAAACGGTTTACCAGTACTTGTGTGCGGGTCGGTTTCAGCTCTGTGTGGAAGCATCATGCAGCCCATCTATTTATTCAAGCCCTGATGGGCGGGGGCTAGGTAATACGACAGATATCCTGTACCAAATAGGTGGTTACAGAGATACAAGCAATCGAAATGGTTGAACGCAAAACTTTGACGTAAAGTTGACAACCACCTAGGGGCTTGAGCCAGGTACTTTGTTATTCATTAGGAAAGGTAATGCCATAGAGATATCCTTTACCAAATATGAAGATAATCTACCATATTTTTACAGAGATATGAGCAATCAGAAAGGTTAAACAAAAAACTTTGACATAAAAGTTAATAAACGGACATCCCACCCAGGGGCTTGACAAAAGGAGCTTAGATATTCCATATGAAAGGTAATGCTATAGAATTATCCTATACCAAATATGAAGAGAATCTAACTTGTGGCTATACAGATATTAGCAATCAAACTCTACAAATATTTGGTGGACTGTCACCTCAAAACAATATACACTGCTCCACATCAAGGTCTAACTATACATCAAGTTTCAGCTTGATCGAATGTCAACCCTTATCTTGCTGTTCGCGACAATCCCTATCTTTGCAAACAGTGTAGATCCAGATCAGATGGCTTCTGAAGAAGCCATCTGATCAGGATCTACACTGTTTGGCATTCAGTTTATGAATTTGTAGCAATAAATTACATCAAGAAATTTGATTGGTTGATAGACAGAAATGGGTGTGGCTTAAATGAATATTCAGCAAGAGAAGGGTTAATTGTAGGAGAAGTTAGCTGGAAATGAAATGTTTACAGAAATTTTCAAAGGGGCAAAACTCTGTTAATATTTAGCGAACCATAACCTCGAAATAATTTGCACTGCTCCACTTCATGGCTAACTATATATCAAGTTTCAGCAGTTTGGATGTCAAATGTATGAGTTATCAGGAAACGAAATAAACTTTTTTTAGAAATTGGCAAAGGGGCATAAATGTAACCAATTGGCGAACCTTAACCCCATAACATTATAAACAATATGCGCTGTTCCACATCATGGTCAAACTATACATTAGGTTTCAGCTTGATGGGATGTAAACTGTAGGAGGAGCTATCTGGCAGATGGACAAATGGATACCGAGAAGCAGAAAATAATACAATCTTTTTTCAAAGGGGTGTAGTTAACTGTATATCAAGTTTAAGCATGATTGGATGTAAAATGTAGGAGTTCTCTGCAAATGAAATGTTTACAAAGATTTTCAAATGGTCATAACTCTACAAATATTGGGTGGACCGTCATCTCAAAACAATATGCACTGCTCCACATCAAAGTCTAACTAGTCATCGTTTCAGCTTGATCAAAAGTTTATGTAGGAGTTATCTGGAAATGAAATGTTTTCAGCGTAGCTCTGTTAATTTTAACCATAACCTCGAAATAATATGCTTATTGCACTGCTCCACTTCATGGTCTAACTACAAATCAAGTTTCAGCTTGATTAGATGTAAGATAAAGGGGTTATCCCAAAACAAAATGTTTAGGGAAATTTTCAAAAGGGCATAACTGATAATATTTGGCGGACCATACGTCAAAATAATATGCGCTGCTCCACATCATGGTCTAACTTATATCAAGTTTCAGCTTGATCCGTTGTAAACTGTAGGAGGAGTTATCCGGAAATGAAAAGTTTACAGATGGTTGCACAGATGGACATAACATAATATCACCTTTTTTCAAAAGGATGTATAAAAATACATGGTTTTGACTTTTTCCCATACAAATGACTATGCAATCACTTTGACCTTGGCCTAAAAAAGGTCAAGGTCATCCAGGGGTCAGTATTTGAACAAACTATAATTTGGCTCCTCGAGTTTTTGCTACAATAAGTTTCATGACAATCAGCCCACTGATTCCAAGATTTTTAAGCGTTTTCACGTGATATGGGATTGGCAGCCATCTAAGTCATGTGACCTAGACCCAATGATGAATTTTCATTCCCCCATCCCGCTGAGGCTCCATATGAAATTTGGCTTTGCTTGGCCCAGTGGTCTTGGGGAAGAAGGTCTCTGTTAATGGTGGACGGATGACTGACGGACGGGCAATTGGTGGCTGCAATGTTTGAGTATACTATAAGCTCACGAAAGAGCCAAAAGGCTGAGGTTAGCAAATAATTCTGACTAGTTAGCTAAATATTGTTTTGTTTTGAAGTTCTACCTGCCCTCAGGCAGGTTTATAGAACATATTTACAATAATAAGGTCACAAGTAGGCCAAGGACTGTATGCGAATGGGCCAAGGTCTATATAAATGCAAGTTGTGCATAAAAAGCTATTGATAAATTTCTTATCTGTTGCACAATTCACAGTTGTTTAGCAAAAAAGGACAGGGCTTGTCCCAAAGTCAACAAGCATTAATCAAACAGCTACGCTTATTTAAACATTCATATCTGCATTGCAGGTTTCTATTTACAACACCTGAGGACCATTTGTTCGTTTGATTTGAGGTTTAACGTCCAGGTCAACACTATTTAGGTCATTTTGGAGACGTTGCTTCATATTTTGTGGGACTTTTACCCGACAATGAGATGAAATGACATCTCAATCCCTGCGGCCCAATGAAACCAATATGGTTTATAAGCATGGACGGGCCGACTCGCAGCAATTTACCTGGGCAGGCTTAGTTGTTCCAAGCGGATTACCAGTACTCATGTGCTGTCGGTATCAGCTCTGGGTAGGAAGCATCGTGCAGCCCAATCTATTTCTCCAAGCCCTGATGGGCGGGGGCGGCACCTGAGGACCAATGGTCCTGAGCCACTCACATGAGTGCTGAGTTTATGGAGCCATCTGATTTGTGATTTTTAAGGCTTTTACCATGGTAGCCATCTTGGTCATGTGACCTAATAATGGGCCCATTAGTTCTGGAGAAGAAAATTTCTGAAGGGGTTTTACTTAATATGGGCATGGCGACCATTTTGGACATGTGACCAAATCCATATTAATAAATTTTCATCTGTTTGTTTCTAAATACTTTCATATGAAATTTGGTTACAAATGGACCAGTGGTTTCTGTGAAAAAAGTCAGTTTTAATTTTCATATCTGTATCACCATGGGCCAAGGCCATAGAATGACCTTGACTTTTTATACTCAAGTGGTTTCACTCAATCAATTCGCTAAATGCATCCATCAATTTTCTCATCACAGGCTGCAATAGTATCCGAAAAAGTTTTTTTTTTTTTTTTTACTTTTTCTCATACAAATGTCTATGCAGCTAAATTTGACCTTAGCGTAAAATAGGTAAAGGCCATCAAGGGGTCATCATTTCAGGAAACTATGATGGGCCCAATGCTACATACCAAGTTTCATGAAAATCGGCCTTTTGGTAGTGGAAAAGATTTCTCAAGTGTTTTACCCTTTATGGGCATGGTGGCCATCTGGGTCATGTGACCAAACTCCTATCAATAAATTTTCATTTTCTTGTTTCTATAAGCTTTATATAAAATTTGGCCACAAACAGCCCAAAGGTTGAGGTAGAATATAAGTTTTAATCTTCATATCTCAAAGGTCCTAGGCCAAGGAATACGCATGTAGTTTCATCCACTCATTTATCTAACTGCATCTACCAATTTTCAGATCAGAGTCTGAAATAGTTTCTGAAAAATACACAATCTGGACTTTTCCCCACACAAAAATCAATGTGACCAAATTTGACCTTGGCAGGTCATCTTAGGGTCGTCATTTGAAAAAATTATGATTAGCCCCAGCCCCTTTACCACATATTAAGTTTCATGACAATCGGACCTCTGGTTTGAAAGAAGAAGGCTTTTTTAGGGTTTTACCTTATATGGGCTTGGGGGACATCTTGGTAATGAAACAAACTAATTTTAATAAATTTCGTTTCCTTGTTCCTACAAGCTTTTTATGAACTTTGTTTACAAATGACTTGGTGCTTTCTAAGGAAAATAAGTTTTAATTTTTCATATCTGAATAACCTTGGGCCAAAGTCAAATAATGACCTTGACTTTGAATACTGATGTAGTTTCATCCACTCATTTAGCTATCTGCATCTACCAATTTTCAGATCACAGGCTGCAGTAGTTTCTGAACAAGAGGACCAAGATGGTCCTGTATCGCTCACCTGAGCAAATAGATTCAAAGTTTCAGGAAGTGCCAACCTTTACTGAAGGAATTATTGGAGGACAAGGGGATGACATGGTAAGCATATTCTGCAATCAAGTAGAATGTAACTCTATGATTAATCCGCTGACCTCACCAATTTTCAAACTCATTCAAGCTTTTATTCCAGACTTGCTTATATGTAACTTTCAAGTAAACAATTAATTGCTGCAATCAAAGGGATGTAACCCTATGATAAATAGGCAAACCTCACCAATTTTCGAACTCCTCCGAGATTTTCTGCCTGACTTACTTTTTTGTAAGTTTCGTGAAGATCCGATCAAAACTGAAGGGACAGCAGTGATGACAAGGTCAAAAATAAGCATTTTCAGCTAAGCAGGGGACATAACTCCATGATTAATTGACTGGCATTGCTAGTTTTCAAACTTGTCTCAGCTTTTATCTCTAACTTACTGACATATAAATTTCCAGAAGATCCGATGAAAACTGAAGGAGTTACGTAAAAAAAAAAAAAAAAAAAAACAAGGACAAAAATAAGCATTTTCAGCAAAGGAGGGGACATAACTCCATCAGCAATTGACCTAAATCACCAGTTTTAAAACCGCAAGCTTTTAAATCCAACTTACTTGTACGTAAGATTCAAGAAGATCCCATCAAAACTGAAGGGGCTATGGTGATGACAAGGTAAAAGATCGACGTTTTCAGCAATCAAAGGGATGTAACTGTATGAAAAATGGACCGACTTGGCCGGTTTTAGAACCCTTCAGAGTTTTTATACCCAGCCACATTACATGTAAGTTTCAGAAAGATCCAATCAAAACTGAAAAAGCTACATTGAGAGTGAGTGTTTGAGTTTTATGTCCCACAAACAGCTAAGGTCATACGGAGACGGGACCTTGGTTTAAAGACTCATCTCAAAGTCTGGAGAGGCCCGGGATCTATCCTGAGACCCCTGGTTTACAAGGCGAGTAGCGTAACCACTACACCACGGAGGCTTCTATCAACAAGCTAGTGATGACAAGGCCACAAATAGGCATTTTCAGCAATCAAAGGGACATAACTATATGATCAATGGCCCGACTTGGCCAGTTTTCAAACTCATCCAAAGTTTTATCCCCAGCCACCTTATATAAGTTTCAGAAAATTCTGATCAAAACTGAAGGGGCTACGGTGATGACAAGGTCAAAAATTGACATTTTCAGCAATCAAAGGGACGTAACTCGATGAAAAATGGGCCGACTTGGCTGGTCTTCGAACTCATCCGAGGTTTTATCTCCAGCCACCTTACATTTAAATTACAGAAAGAGTCAATCAAAAATGAAGGGGCTACCGTGATGACAAGGTCAACAAGAGGACCAAGCTGGTCCTGTATCGCTCACCTGAGCTGACAGATTCAAAGTTTCAGGAAGTGCCAACCTTTACTGAAGGATTTATGGAAGAACATGGTGATGATAGGAGAAGCATTTTCTGCAAATCAAGTAGAATGTAACTCTATGATAAATAGGCTGACCTCACAGGTTTTCAAACTCATTCAAGCTTTTATTCCTGACTTGCTAAGAAAATCTGATATAAACTGAAGGGGCTATGGTGATGACAAGTTCAAAAGTAAGCAATTAACTGCTGCAATCAAAGGGATGTTACTCTGTGATAAATAGGCAAACTTTATGAGTTTTCAAACTCCTCTGAGCTTTTCTGCCTGACTGACTTGTTTGCAAGTTTCATGAAGATCCGATGAAATCTGAAGGGGCCGCAGTGATGACAAGGTCGAAAATAGGCATTTTCAAGAAATCAAAGGCATGAAACTCTATGATAAATGTGCCGATTTGGCCAGTATTTGAACACATCCGACATTTAATTCCCAGCCACCTTACATATAAGTTTCAGAAAGATCCAATTAAAACCGAAGGGGCTACGGTGATGACAAGGTCAAAATTTGGCATTTTCAGCAATCAAAGGGATGTTTCTCTATGATAAATGAGCCGACTTGGCCAGTTTTTGAACTCATCCGAGATTTTATCACCAGCCTTACACATAAGTTTCAGAAAAATCCGATCAAAACTGAAGGGGCTACGGCGATGACAAGGTCAAAAATCAACATTTTCAGCCATCAAAGGGACATAACTCTTATGATAAATGGGCCGACTTGGCCGGTTTTCGAACTCATCCGAGATTTTATCCCCAGCCACCTAGATTTAAGTTTCAGAAAGATCCGATCAAAACTAAAGGGGCTACCGTGATGACAAGGTCAACAAGAGGACCAAGCTGTTCCTGTATCGCTCACCTGAGCTAACAGATTCAGTTTCAGGAGGTGCCAACCTTTACTGAGTGAGTGTTTCAGTTTTACGTCCCACCAACAGCTAAGGTCATACGGAGACGGGACCTCGGTTTAAAGACTCATCCGAAAGTCTGGAGAAGCCCGGGATCGAACCTGCGACCCCTGGTTTACAAGGCGAGTAGCGTAACCACTCGACCACGGAGGCTTCTATCCAACCTTTACTGAAGGATTTATGGGGGGACATGGTGATGACAGGGTAAGCATTTTCTGCAAATCAAGTAGAATGTAACTATGATAAACAGGTTGACCTCATCTGTTTTCAAACTCATTCAAGCTTTTATTCCTTACTTGCTAAGAAGATTCGCTATAAACTGAAGGGGCTATGGGGTTGACAAGTTCAAAAATAAGCAATTAACTGCTGCAATCAAAGGGGTGTTACTCTGTGATAAATAGGCAAACTTTACGTGTTTTCAAACTCCTCCGAGCTTTTCTGCCTGACTTACTTGTTTGTAAGTTTCATGAAGATGGAATCAAAACTGAAGGGGCAGCAGTGATGACAAGGTCGAAAATAGGAATTTTTAGCAATCAAAGGCACGTAACTCTATGATAAATGTGCCCACTTGGCCGGTATTCCAACTCATCTGAGGTTCAGGGTGATGACAAGGTAAAAAAACCCGGCATTTTCAGCAATCAGAGGGACTTTACTCTACGATACATGGGCCGACTTGGCCATTATTCGAATTCTTTCGAGGTTTTATCCCAAGCCACCTTACATATAAGTTTCAGAAAAATCTGATCAAAACTGAATGGGCTACGGTGATGACAAGGTAAATAATCGGCACTTTCAGCAATCAAAGGGTCATAACTCTATGATAAATGGGCCGAATTGGCGGGTTATCAAACTCATCCAAGTTTTTATCCCCAACCACCTTACATATAAGTTTCTGAAATCTGATCAAAACTGAAGGGGCTACGGTGATGACAAGGATTTTCCCATTGTAAGTCTATGGGACCTTGTGGTTGCCATAGCAAACAAGGTTTTGAAGCAAATCGAAAAAAAGTTTATGTCATCAATGCCCCACCAGAGGCATGCTACAGATGAGAAATGATAGGGATCAGCCTGCAGGCTGCAGATATATAGCTGCTCAAAAGTGTGGACGGACGACCCACTGTACTATAAGCACCCCTGGAGCCTTGGCCCAGGTGAGCTATAAAAGTTTATGTCATCAATGCCCCATCTGAGGCATGCTACAGATAAGAAATGATTGAGATCAGCCTGCAGGCTACAGAGATATAGCTGCTCAAAAGTGTGGACGGACGACTGACGGATGACCCACTATACTATAAGCTCCCCTGGAGCCTTCGGCCAAGGTGAGCTAAAAATACACAATTTTGACTGTTTCCCATTCAAAAGTCTATGTAACCAGTTATGTCCTTGGCATGATTTTGGGCCCCAGAGTCCCCAATGCTACATACGAAGTTTCATGGCAATTGGCCCACTGGTTCCGAAGAAGATTCTTAAAGGGATTTTACTTTATATGGGCACAACCACCATCTTGGCCATGTGACCAAACTCATTTCAATTTATTTTCATTTCCTTGTTCGAAAAGGCATTTACATGAAATTTGGTTACAAATGGCTAAGTGGTTTATGTGGAAAATAAGTTTAAATTTTCATACCTGAATGACTTTGGGCCAAGGTCAGATACTGACCTAGACCTTGAATACTGATGTAGTTACATCCACTCATTTTGCTACCTGCATCTACCAATTTTCAGGTTACAGGCTGCAACTGTTTGAGAAAAAATACAGTTTTGACTTTTTCTCATATAAAAGTCCATGTGACCAAATTTGACCTTGGCATAAAATTGTTCAAGGTCATCTGAGGGTCATCATCTGAACACACTATCCCCAATGCTACATAACAAGTTTCATGGTAATTGGCCCACTGGTTCGGGAGTAGAAGATTTTTGAAGGGTTTTTACCATATGTGGGCATGGCAACCATCTTGTCATGTGACCTGGACTCCACAAACAACTTTTTTTCCCCTATCCCATGGATGCTCCACATGAAATATGGCTTCAATCAGCCCAGTGGTTTCTGAGATGTTAGAAAATGTTGACAGACGACAGACAGACAACAGACCCTTACCATACTTTTACCTCATGAGCTGTCAGCTCAGGTGAGCTAAAAACTAGGTAACGTGCTCTCCCAATACCAGAGAGATGGTCTTTTCCAGGGATGACCTTGAAAACATGGTCAAAGTTATCAAAATCTGAACAAGTCTTAGGCATATACCTATGACACTGTACACACGGAGACGTCATATTTTATCCACACCAATTTAGAATCTATTAAAGATTCCCAAGAAAAGCAGACAAGCTTAACCCTTATCTTGCTGAATATTCATTTAAGCCACACCCATTTCTGTCTATCAACCAATCAAATTACTTGATGTAAATTTATTGCTACAAATTCATAAACTGAATGCCAAACAGTGAAGATCCTGATCAGAAGCCATCTGATCTGGATCTACACTGTTTGCAAAGATAGGAGTTGTTGTGAACAGCATGATAAGAGTTAGAATGGAATAATAGCTTTTCTGAATCTCCATGTTACCCCAATGCCTCCCATCAAGTTTCAGCTCTATATCCCACTAACTGTCTGGGAGATGTTGATTTCAGAATACATGTATAAAAATTGATGCCATAGCTGATCTGGGCCTGCACTGTTTGCCAGGGTATCTAGTACAAAATGGGTAAAAGAATTTCAAGACGACCATGTTTCTAGAGGAGATGTGGAAATGTGAAAAATAAAAACACGCCTATACAAATACATTGTAAATTTTACCACCTAAAAATAGAAAATTTTAGACAAAAAAATTGCTTTATTTTTCTTATTTCTGCTCAAAATATAGATTGTGGGTACACGTTAGAACCGCCTCAATGAATAACAATGGAACAATCTATATTTTAGAGTAGAAATAAGAATAATAAGGTTTACCCTTGTAAACCCCAGTTTTACTATATGGGCCCTATCAAGCGATTTTGGTACTTATCGCCTATGCGAGCAGCGAAGGTTCAGGCGAGTCTGCGCATTCGCGCAGTCTCGCCAGAACCTTCGCTGCTCGCTCATACAAGCAGTGAATCAAGAGGAACCTTCCGACAGAAAGCCATATCCCTGGCCCCTCTGAATGGCTGGGCATGTGCAGTTAAAAATCGTCATGACAGAATGCTCAAAGACCCAAATTCGCTTGGCGGGGCTCATATAAAAGTGGGATTCAAGGGGGTCAGATTTATATAGGGGTGTTTTCGTGATGGAAAGTGTGATGATATATGGGAGCTAATAAACATACAAAATTGTTTTGGACAAATAAAACAACAAACCCCCAAAACAGCAGTATCATTAATGACTCTGTGTTTTTCTACAAAAAAAAGTTCATTAACTTTTATGAGAATATGAAACTTGTAATAATGCATAGTTTGTCATGAAGATTACTAAGACACTTATTTACCTGGGATACTTCAGATCAGGGGTTATTAAACTGTCTAATTGCTCTGTGGGCTTGAAAATAATTGCCATTTTACATGACAATTTGACATTTTATGAAGCCTATTAATTTCAGAAATTAAATATTTATATTTTTCTACCTATATTAGAGTGCTCTATAATGCCTGTAATTATACAATACAGATAGGTGACTAAAGACATCTACACAATGCCATTATTAACATCAAGTTTCGAACTCAACACAAATTAACCCCTAACCCATTATAGGCGGGCTGCCCCATAAAGGGTAACCTGACAAACAGCGCAGGCCCAGATCAGATGCCACAGAATGTGGCATCTGATCAGGGTCTGCACTATTTGCTAACAGAATTTTTGTCATAATAGAATAAAAACGAAAAAATCGGCCTGACACACCTCATTTGACATATGGATTTGTCCAATATATTGTAATGGAAGAGTCCACTAGTATACAATGGGTTAATACTTCTATAAATGCTTATCACAATTAGCAGGTGGCATTTTCCTTATTTTTCAAAGAAAACTAGAAATGTTTTCAAAGGAAAACAATGTCCCCCCCCCCCACCATAAATATATCTTATTAAAGTGGCAGGCCCAGATTCTCCGGCGTCGGAAAATAGCTATTCTATCCGAAAATAGCTATTACAGCTAATGTTATCTGTTGTATATAACCGACGTAAAATAATGGTTCCTTGTATCTTGTATCTTGTCTGGGGTTTTCCGGAACAAAATGGATTAATGATCATCTCCACAAAAGAATGGTTTTGACCTGTCAGGGATCAAACCTGCAAGCTTCTCATCACCAGGTGGTTATGCATCTGGCTGAGCCACAGGGGTCGGCACTAACATAGCAGAATTGTGCAGTATGATCCAAATCTTCAGTGTCTTTCAATGCCATCTCAGCAGTTTTAACCCTTATCCTGCTGAATAAATTAATTTACCCACACCCATTTCCGACTATCCACCAATGAAATTACTTGATATCAAATTTAGACCTTATTTTTAGAAGGTTTTTGTTTGTTTGATTTGAGTTTTAACGTCCCCGTCAACACTGTAAAGGTCATTTTGGAGACGTTGCTTCCAATTTTGTGGGACTTTTACCCGACATTGAGATGAAATGACATTTCAAGCCCTGTCGCCGAATGAAACCAATAGGGTTTATAAGCATGGACGGTCCGACTTGGCGCACCGCTTTGCCTGGGCAGGCTTAGATCCTCTAAGCGGTTTACCAGTACTCGTGTGCGGGTCAGATTCAGCTCTGCGTGGAAGCATCATGCAGCCCATATATTTCTAAAAGCCCCGATAATTGTCAGAAGGTAACACATTTAGTAAAATACATGTAGTACTTATCCTCCATATGGCCCGCTTTTTCCTTTTCCTGGGTAGAAACCATTGCTTAGCAATGTGGATAAAGTCTCTTGCTAAAGGAAACAACGTCTTCATTTAAGTGGGGTTCAAACCATGTACTTCTCAATCTTGAGTCTGATGCTTTACCAGTGCACCACAGCGCTCCACATATAATGTATTTGTTCATTCACAAACACCACAACAAACAATGTAGATCCTGATCAGATGGTTTCTGAAGAAGCCATCTGATCTGGATCTACATTGTTAGCAAAAGTCGGGGTTGTTAAGGATTCGCCCATTTTGTACCAAATGGAATCTTCCTCCTTATATACAGGAGTACATTTCAATATTTAGGGATGTCAGGTTGTGCTTTCTTCAAAGTTTATTTGGGATTTGCTAACAGTGAAGGCCCTGATTAGAAGGCACATTCTTTGTCATCTGATGTTTGCCAATTGTTTCGGATACACAATGGGTTAAAGTATATAATGAATCATCAAGAAACTAGATAGATAGCACACATGTCTCCCCTGACTAATCCATCCAAGGTCCCTGAAGTTCAGCATTAAACAGCTGTTTCATGCCCCATGATATCACTGTTACAGCTGATTAATGCCAGAAATGTAATACATAATCATATGGCATAATTAGCATAATGAAGAAGTATATATGCACTTATGATGTTCCATTTATCAATAAAGATAATAATTTAAATATATAGCTAATCATGTTTCATCCTAGCTAAAAATAGCACCAAAATCTTTGCATAATTATGTTCAATCATGCATCTGTTTATGTTCATGCTGCATTATCTTTTATGTTCATGCTGCATTATCTTGCAAACTTTTTGAATACTAGCCAACAGTGTGGAGCAGTCTGATCTCGGTCCATACTGTTTGCAATGATGACTTTTAAAGTTACCGGGATGACAATTGGTTTTGGTTATTATTTGGTTATTCAAGTTTATTAGCTGATAGTTAATCGATGGCAGGCAAAAACAGGTGTACCCAAAGGAAAACCACCAAATCTTTTGTTACAGAACTTGATGTCTCATGTGACCACAGTGAGGCTCGCACCCACAGCTATAAGAGACCAATCAATTTGTGCCATTAATCTTACCCACTAGGCCACGGAGGCCCATACAATAGTTGCATTGGCAGCTTAAGGGTTAATTAAGTCTGTTGGTGCCTGATGCTCTGTCTCTGGTTGCATGTCTATACTCATTTGATTTTGTTTGTTTGTTTGACTTGAGGTTTAACGTCCCTGTCAACACTGTATAGGTCATTTTGGAGACGTTGCTTCCAATTTTGTGGGACTTTTATCTGACATTCAGACAAAATGACATCTCAGATTTTGTGCAGTACTATCAAAGCTATATTGGTGTTCATGGAGAAATTATTGCCCGTCAACACAGTATAGGTCATTTTGGAGACGCTGCTTGTAAGATCAAAGTAAAAAGGGCATACTTGTATTAACTTTTTGTAATTGTACATGTGTGTTTTGGTTTTTTTTGGGGTTTTATGTCGGGGGGGGGGGGGGGGGGGGGGGAGATTTTGTCCAACCTGACATACAGGGAGGGGGATTTTGTCCGAGGGTTTTTTTGTCTGCCTTTTCAAAAAGGGGTGATTTTGTCCGGGGGGGGGGGGGGGGGGGGGGGGGGGTTTATGTCTGGGGAGGATTTTGTCTGGCTACCGGTTTACCAGTACTCGTGTGCGGTCGGTTTCAGCTCTGCGTGGAAGCATCATGCAGCCCATCTATTTCTTCAAGCCTCGATAGGCGGGGGCCTTCATTTGATTTTGATGTTGCACTGTTGAGTCATAAACAATTGATGTCAACTAAACAAATTATTTGTTATAACTACTGCAGAACCAAGGGCGAGGACCTTAAAGTGTAGACCCCTTTTTCAGTAGGACAGGGCTTATAGAAAAGCTAACAGGAAGTCCTGAAAGTTGTCTCCCTTTGAAAAATGGTGGAAAAAGACTGCCAGGTGTTCCCATTCCCCTCAAGACACCAAACTGTTTTTTGTTAATGACTACTTCCAAGACTGCCCTTCTGTTGTGGTTTATTATTGCATGTTTGTATTGCTAATACCCTAACAAGAGGGCCCACAGGGCCCTGGTTCGCTCACCTGTTTGTCACTGTCTCGAGTACTTTCTATTTTTAGCTCTGGTGGCCATCTTGTTCAACAGCAGAGTGATTTTAGCTTATTTGGTAGGAGTCACCTAGGCAACATTCCTGTGGAGTTTGAATCAAATTGGCCTTAGGGTTTAGGAGTAGTTCACGTTTGAATCAAATTTACAATATTTTTCTATTTTCAGCTGCGGTGGCCATTTTGTTCATTGGAGCAGGATCGTTTTAGCCTTTTTGGTAGAGGGTCATCTAAGCAACATTACTTCGATGTTTGTAGCCCCCGCCCATAGGGGCTTGAAGAAATATATGGGCTGCATGATGCTTCCACGCAGAGCTGAATCTGGCCCACACACTAGTACTGGTAAACGGCTTAAGATGATCTAAGCCTGTCCAGGAACCGCGGTGCGAGGTGGACCGTCCATGCTAATAAACCCTATTGGTTTCATTGGGTGACAGGGCTTGAGATGTCATTTCATCCCACAAAATTGGAAGCAATGTCTCCAAAATGACCTTTACAGTGTTGGCGTGGACGTTAAACCTCAATCAAACAAACAAATACTTGGAAGTTTGAATGAAATTGGCCCAAGGGTACAGAAGGAATTGTCGTTGAAGATTTTTTTTATTTTTAGCTCTGGCAGCCATCTTGTTCATTTGAGTGGAATGAGTTTTAACTATTTTGGTAGGGAGTCATCTAGGCAACATTCCGGTGAAGTTTTAAATCCAATTGGCCCAAGGGTTTAGGAGGAGTTCGCATTTGAAGCAAATATACAATGTTTTTCTATTTTTAGCTCTTGTGACCATTTGTTAATCGTTTATGCTATTTTCCTAGAGGGTCATCTACACAACATGGTTCAAAAGTTAAAATAAAATAGGTCAAATGTCAAGGAAAAAGGTCAAAGATCATTTTATGTATGAATAGAAAGCCCTTGTCGCAAGGAACCTACATGCCAAATATGAAGGCTGTATCTCAAGTGCTTCAAAAGTTATGACAAAGTAGGTCAAAGGTCAAGGGTCAAAAGTTTTGAATGGTTGAGAAAACCTTGTCACAAGGAACCTATATGCCAAATATGAAGGCTCTTTCTCAAACGGTTCAAAAGTTATGACAACTTAACCTACCGATCTACTTTTTGATTTGACAAGACCCATATTCGAACTTAACTGAGATATTGTCCAGATGATCATTCTGAGCAAGTTTAATGGTGATTTGACTAAAACTGTGGCCTCTTAGAGTGTTCAAAACATTTTTCTATGATTTGACCTGCTGGCCTACTTTTTGACCCGACATGACCCATATTCAAACTTGACCCAGATAGTGTCAAGATGATAATTCTGAGCAAGTCTGATGATGATCAGACCAAAACTGGGACCTCTAGTGTGTTCACAAGGTTTTTCAACAATCTGACCTACTGACCTTTTTATTAACCAGACATGACCCATATTCGAAATTAACCGAGACATGGTCAAATGATCATTTTGAGCAAGTTTGATGATGATCGGACCAAAACTGTGGCCCCAAGTGTGTTCAGAGGGTTTTTCTATGATTTGACCTACTGACCTACTTTTTGACCAGACATGACCCATATTCGAACTTGACTGAGATATTGTCAAGATGATCTTTTTGGGCAAGTTCGATGATGATCAGACCAAAACTGTGGCCTCTAGTGTGTTCACAAGGTTTTTCTATGATTTGACCTGCTGGCCTACTTTTGACCTGACATGACCCATATTCAAACTTGACCCAAATATTTTCAACATGATAATTTTGAGCAAGTTTGATGATGATGGGACCAAAACTGGGACCTCTAGTGTGTTCACAAGGTTTTTCAACAATCTTACCTACTGACCTTCTTATTGACCAGACATGATCAATATTCGAAATAAACCGAGACATGGTCAAATGATCATTTTGAGCAAGTTTGATGATGATCTGACCAAAACTGTGGCCTCTAGTGTGTTCACAAGGTTTTTATATGATTTGACCTACTGACCTACTTTATGACCCGACATGACCCGTATTCGAACTTGACCGAGATATTGTCAAGATGATCATTCTGGGCAAGTTTTATGATGATCGAACCTAAACTGTGGCCTCTAGTGTGTTCAGAAGGTTTTTCTATGATTTGACCTACTGACCTACCGTTTGATCGACATGACTATATTCGAACTTGACCAAGATATTGTCAAGACTATCATTCTGAGCAAGTTTGATGATGATCGGACCAAAACTGTGGCCTCTAGTGTGTTCACAAGGTTTTTCTATGATTTGGCCTACCAACCTACATTGTTACCCGACATGACCCATATTCGAAGGTGACCAAGATATTATCAAGATGCTCATTCTGAGCAAGTTTGATGATGATCGGACCAAACCTGTGGCCTCTAGTGTGTTCACAAGGTTTTTCTATGATTTGACCTACTTTATGACCCGACATGACCCATAATCGAACTTGACCAAGATATTGTCAAGATAATCATTCTGGGCAAGTTTGATGATAATCGGACTAAAACTGGCCTCTAGTGTGTTCACAAGGTTTTTCTCTGATTTGACCTACTGACCTACTTTTTGACCCGACATGACCCATATTCCAACTCGACCTAGACATTGTCAAGATGATCATTCTGGTCAAGTTTGATGATGATTGGACCAAAACTGTGGCCTCTAGTGAATTCACAAGGTTTTTCTATGATTTGACCTACTAACCTACTTTTTGACCTGACAACACCCATATTCGAACTTGACTGAGATATTGTCAAGATAATCATTCTGGACAAGTTTGATGATGATCGAACCTAAACTGTGGCCTCTAGTGTGTTCAGAAGGTTTTTCTATGATTTGACCTACTGACCTACTTTTTGACCCGACATGACCCATATTCGAACTTGACCGAGATATTGTCAAGATGATAATTCTGAGCAAGTTTGATGATGATGGGACCAAAACTGGGACCTCTAGTGTGTTCACAAGGTTTTTCAACAATCTTACCTACTGACCTTCTTATTGACCAGACATGATCAATATTCGAAATTAACAGAGACATGGTCAAATGATCATTTTGAGCAAGTCTGATGATGATCTGACCAAAACTGTGGCCTCTAGTGTGTTCACAAGGTTTTTCTATGATTTGACCTACTGACCTACTTTATGACCCGACATGACCCGTATTTGAACTTGACCGAGATATTGTCAAGATGATCATTCTGGGCAAGTTTTATGATGATTGAACCTAAACTGTGGCCTCTAGTGTGTTCAGAAGGTTTTTCTATGATTTGACCTACTGACCTACCTTTTGACCGACATGATCATATTCGAACTTGACCGAGATATTGTCAAGACTATCATTCTGAGCAAGTTTGATGATGATCGGACCAAAACTGTGGCCTCTAGTGTGTTCACAAGGTTTTTCTATGATTTGGCCTACCAACCTACATTGTTACCCGACATGACCCATATTCGAAGGGGACCAAGATATTATCAAGATGCTCATTCTGAGCAAGTTTGATGATGATCAGACCAAACCTGTGGCCTCTAGTGTGTTCACAAGGTTTTTCTATGATTTGACCTACTTTATGACCCGACATGACCCATATTCGAACTTGACCGAGATATTGTCAAGATGATCATTCTGGGCAAGTTTGATGATGATCGGACTAAAACTGGCCTCTAGTGTATTCACAAGGTTTTTCTCTGATTTGACCTACTGACCTACTTTTTGACCCGACATGACCCATATTCCAACTTGACTGAGACATTGTCAAGATGATCATTCTGGGCAAGTTTGATGATGATTGGACCAAAACTGTGGCCTCTAGTGTATTCACAAGGTTTTTCTATAATTTGACCTACTGACCTACTTTTTGACCTGACAACACCCATATTCGAACTTGACTGAGATATTGTCAAGATAACCATTCTGGACAAGTTTGATGATAATCGAACCTAAACTGTGGCCTCTAGTGTGTTCAGAAGGTTTTTCTATGATTTGACCTACTGACCTACTTTTTGACCCGACATGACCCATATTCGAACTTGACCGAAATATTGTCAAGATTACCATTCTGAGCAAGTTGGATAATTATCGGACCAAAACTGTGGCCTTTTGTGTATTCCCAAGGTTTTTCTATGATTTGACCTCCTGACCTACTTTGTGACCCGACATGACCCATATTCCAACTTGACCCAGATATTGTCAAGACGATCATTCTGAGAAAGTTTGATGTCCATCGGATCAAAATCGTGGCCACTAAAGTGTTCACAAGGTTTTTCTATGATTTGACCTACTGACCTACTTTTTGACCCGACATGACCCGAATTTGAACTTGACCGAGATATTGTCAAGATGATCATTCTGAGCAAATTTGATGATGATCGGACCAAAACTTTGGCCTCTAGAGTGTTCACAAGGTTTTTCTTTGATTTGACCTACTGACCTACTTTTTCACCCAACATGACCCATAATCGAACTTGACCGAGATATTGTCATGATGATCATTCTGACCAAGTTTGATGATGACTTGCCCAAAACTGTGACCTCTAGTGTGTTCACAAGAAAAGTTTACGGACGGACGCACGCACGTAGTGACAAGGTGAGCTTTTGGGATCACCTTTTGTCCTTCGTCCGTCGTGTGTGCGTGACAGGTGAGCTAAAAATCCTAAAAATTCAGACATCTTGAGGACATGTCATTCTCCTAAATTATTAACAAAAGTATTTCACGATCCAGCAAGGAGTTCAGAAGCTGCAGACAGAATGGCAAACAGTGAAGTCCCTGGTCAGACTGCTCCATCAGGAGCTGTCTGATCTGGGTCTGCACTGTTTGCTAAGGTCTATCTGTCTCAATAGTAAGGATCATTACTGTATTTTGAATAGCTGTTTGAAAGAAACTGTCCCTTTGGCTTTCCAATTCAGGTGTCCTTGTTTTATGTCTGTGCTTCTTTCTATTTGATGTTTTGGATAGAAGTATTAGTGCCAGGACTTAGCTATACTTGTGACAGAGCTAAACAGTGTTAAGAAATATTCTATCAGTGCCAGGACTTAGCTATACTTGTGACAGAGCTAACTTTTGTCAAGAAGTGACACTGGCTGCTCTTCTGTTAGAGCCAGGACATAGCTATACATGTGACAGAGCTAAACATTGTTAAGAAATGCTCTATCAGTGCCAGGACATCGCTATATTTGTGAGAGCTAATTGTTGTCAAGAAGTGACACTGGCTGCTTTTCTGTTAGAGCCAGGACATAGCTATACTTGTGATAGAGCTAACTGTTGTCAAGAAGTGACACTGGCTGCTTTTCTGTTAGTGCAAAGACATAGCTATACTTGTGACAGAGCTAAACATTGTTAAGAAATGTTCTATCAGTGCCAGGACTTAGCTATACTTGTGACAGAGCTAATTGTTGTCAAAAAGTGACACTGGCTGCTGACACTGGCTGCTCTTCTGTTAGTGCCAGGACATAGATATACTTGTGACAGAGCTAAACATTGTTAAGAAATGTTCTATCAGTGCCAGGACTTAGCTATACTTGTGACAGAGCTAACTGTTTTTAAGAAGTGACACTGGCTATCTTCCATCAATACCAGGAATCATCTATACTTGTGACACAAAGCTAAGTGTTGTTAAGAAGTGACACTGGCTGTCTTCCAGCAATGCCAGGAATCAGCTATACTTGTGACACAAAGCTAAATGTTGTTAAGAAGTGACACTGGCTGTCTTCCATCAATGGCAGGAGTCAGCTTTACTTGTGACACACAGCTAAACATTGTTAAGAAGTGACACTGGCTATCTTCCATCAATGCCAGGACTTATGAGGTTAGGCTGAAAAGTTCTAAGCCTGACCAAGCAGCAACCGCAGAGACATAAAACTTAGCTATAAAATTTAATCATTTATAAGATGATTGAACTTTTCTACTTTCAGGTTTATCAGCAACAACTTTGAAGATCTGGATGTTGAAAAGTAGTACCAGCAAGACTTCATGAAAATGGACCAAATCTGGCATTGTGGTGTGTTATCAAATCAAATATCAAGCCCCAAAGGACATTCATGCTGATAGGGGTAGTGGTCCATCATATGCTACAGTGATAAAGTGGACAGCTTATAACAAGAGCGGCAGAGAAGGCCTTGAAGATGATGATCGGTGGATGGCCGTCAACAGCAACTGATGAAAACGTTAGTCGTGTACACACCTATATATAGTGATGAATGACAGGGGTGTGATTGTGACTTCTGTTGGCATCTCCCATACATGTGATATCTCCCGATTTCGTCGGGATATCCCGATTTCGAACACCATCTCCCGGTCTCCCGTCCGACGGCCCAAATCTCTCGACACGACAATTTTCCTATAGTAGTTTTCCGCCGACCGACCATTTTAGTGTTAACCACTGTAAAATACCTATGCGGTTAACCGTCAGTGTATTTACGCTAGGCGGTATGTAGGTAAATTGCAATACACACCTGCACAAGTATAATATCACAATATGAAAAGAACGTACCGGTAAATACAATTATTAAAATGCAACCCGCAAACAAGCCGCAAACAATGTGATAAAAAGCGAGAAATTCAATAAGGAAGAAATGTGATGTTTGCATACATTTATTACGGATCACCGATTTGCTCAAGTTGCCAACGCTATTAAACCGTTTACACCCGAGGCGGGCCTTATTGATAAGCCAACAATTAACATTGTGACAAGGTGTGAAAACTAGTCAATCAAGATATACCAGTTATAGCTTATTTAATCCCTTTGTAATTGACACGTGTAGACGCTAAATATTATTCCCACCAAAACAAAGCAAAGCAGACGCTGTTTTTTTTCTATGCGTCTGTAAACTGTTATTCTTTTATTAATCATAGAACTGGGTAATTACTTAGTGACATTTTCTATTTAAACCCGAGAAAAATATTTTTGCCGTTTTTAACGGAAGAAAGAAATATGCCCCACGTGACACCAATGAAAATTCGTGCATGCTTTTTGGCCTTTGACAGTGAACGCGCTAAATATTTTTCCCGCCAAAACAGAGCAGAGCAGACGCTGGTATTTTCTAAGCATCTGTATGTTGTTTTCCATTTATTAATAAACATAGAACCGGAGTTTTGCAGGGTGAAATTTTCTATTCAAACCTGTTTCATTTTTAGCTTGCGAGAAAAAATATTTTTGCCGTGTTTTTAATGGATCTTTTATGAAAAAAATATGCCCCCAAGTTAAATCAACAAGAGGGCCCAGAGGGCCCTGGCCCTGAATCGCTCACCTGAGAATCAGTGTCTCTAGTACATTCTTGGCTCAAGGGCTATACTAGGTGAAGCTTCATACCAAATATCAAAGACCTGAGTCTTGTGGTTTCAGAGAAGAAGATTTTTAAATATTTTCCCTATATAAGCCTATGAAAAACCAAAGGGCCCCAGTGATGGGGGCATTTTTAGCCCCAGGGCTATAATTTGAACAATCTTGGTAGAGGTCCACTAGATGAAGCTTCACACCAAATATCAAAGATCTGAGCCTTGCGGTTTCAGAGAAGAAGATTTTTAAAGATTTTCCCTGTATAAGCCTGTGTAAAACCAAAGGCCCCCAAGACGGGGGCATTTTTGGCTCCGGGGCTATAATTTGAACAATCTTGGTAGAGGTCCACTAGGTGAAGCTTCATACCAAATATCAAAGACCTGGGCCTTGCGGTTTCAGAGAAGAAGATTTTTAAAGATTTTCCCTATATAAGCCTATGTAAAACCAAAGACCCCCGGGGCGGGGGCATTTTGGGCCCTAGGGCTATAATTTGAACAATCTTGGTAGAGGTCCACTAGGTGAAACTTCAAACCAAATATCAAAGACCTGGGCCTTGTGGTTTCAGAGAAGAAGATTTTTAAAGATTTTCCCTGTATAAGCCCATGTAAAACCAAAGACCCCCGGGGCGGGGGCATTTTTAGCCCCAGGGCTATAATTTGAACAATCTTGGTAGAGGTCCACTAGATGAAGCTTCACACCAAATATCAAAGATCTGAGCCTTGTGGTTTCAGAGAAGAAGATTTTTAAAGATTTTCCCTATATAAGCCTATGTAAAACCAAAGGCCCCTGGGGCAGGGGCATTTTTAGCCCCAGCCCTATAATCTGAACAATCTTGGTAGAGGTCCACTAGATGAAGCTTCACACTAAATATCAAAGATCTGAGCCTTGCAGTTTCAGAGAAGAAGATTTTTAAAGATTTTCCCTGTAAAAGCCTATGTAAAACCAAAGGCCCCGGGCGGGGGCATTTTTGGCCCTAGGGCTATAATTTGAACAATCTTGGTAGAGGTCCACTAGGTGAAGCTTCACACCAAATATCAAAGACCTGGGCCTTGTGGTTTCAGAGAAGAAGATTTTCCCTATATAAGCCTATGAAAACCCAAAGGCCCCCGGGGCGGGGGCATTTCTGGCCCAAGGGCCATAATTTGAACAATCTTGGTAGAGGTCCACTAGATGAAGCTTCATACCAAATATCGAAGACCTGGGGCTTTCGGTTTCAGAGAAGAAGATTTTTAAAGTTTTCATTTTAAAAATCTATTTTTAGCTCCTGTGACCTAGATGTGCAATGGACCGGAACCATTTGAACAACTTTGAAAGGGGACCACCTAAGGATCATTCCTGTGAAGTTTGGATAAAATCCGATCAGTGGTTTAGGAGGAGATGTCATGTGAAGAAAAAGTTTACGCACGCACCCACGCCGGACAAAAAGTGATCCCAAAAGCTCACCTCGTCACTACGTGACAGGTGAGCTAATAAAAATCATGCATGCTTATTAGTTCCGACTAAGTTCCGAGGCACGTTTTGGGGATGATAAGAGAAGGGGTGTAAGAGTATGAGTAATTTTTTGCTATGCGGGTATTCTGAACGTTGTTTTTTTCTGCCAGGTGCTAGGTGGGTATTAAACACCGATCTATTGGTCAGTGCTTGTTCTTTGATCGTTCTTCCGAGAAATTGTCTCTCTATTAAAATACGAAATGGAAGTTTGTCGTCTGCTGCTTTCTTTTTCCAAGCTTTTATAACATACTTTTGCAGAAAGGCAAACAGTGTTGACCGTCATCAGAATGCTCTGCAGTACGATCTGGGCCCACACTGTTTTCAAAAAAGATTTGTATGCAGATGACAAAGCACACAACAATTGTTGTGTTGGCATGTTATGGGTGAAAAAGTGCTTCAGAGGTAAATTTTAACCAAAAATAACATCACTTTTTACCGCGGAAAAATCTCCCGATTTCGGACCCCAATCTCCCTATCTGAAAATCAAAATCTTCCTATTTGGGTCCAAGAAAATATCACATGTATGATCTCCCCTCAGCGAGTTGGAAAAATGCATCACAATGAGCTTGGAATGTCGAAGGTTTCCACAAGATGTGTGCCACTGCTTTTGAAGCCTGACCAAAGTTTGCTAGATTAACACTATCACAAGCAAACTTGGCCATATTTGATGCACGGGAAGCAGGGTTTCTTGACTGTTTCCTTACTCAAGATGAGTGTTGGGTTCATCACTTTGAGCCAGAAACAAAAAGACAGTAGATGCAGTGGAAGCCCCCAGGCTCATCCCCTCCTAAGAAGGCAAAGATTGTCTCCTCAGCCAGGAAGGTGAAGGCTTAAGTCTTCTGGGATGCAATTCCTAAGATATTCATAGATTACCCCCAAAGAAGGCAAAACTATCAATGGTGAACATTATGCAAATCTACTGAAACAACTGTGAAAAGCCTTTTTTATCAGTGTCAGGCATTAGCTATACTTGTGACAGAGCTAACTGTTGTTAAGACATGACCTTGCTGCACTTCTTTCAGTGCCAGGACTTAGCTATACTTGTGGCAGACCTAAATGTTGCTAATATGTGACACTGGCTGCTCTTCTATCTGTGCCAAGACTAAGCTATATTTGTGACAGAGCTAAATGTTCTTCTTTCAGTGCCAGGACTTAGCTATACTTGTGACAGAGCCAAGTGACACTGGCTGCTCTTCTATCTGTGCCAAGACTTAGCTATATTTGTGACAGAGCTAAATGTCCTTCTTTCAGTGCCAGAACTTAGCTACACTTGTGCCTGAGCTAAATGTTGTTAAGAAATGGCACTGGCTGCTCTTCTATCTCTGCCAGTACATAGCTATGTTTGTGACAGAGTTAACTGTTGTTAAGACCTGGCACCTGCTGCTCTTCTTTCAGCCAGAAATTAGCTCAACTTGTGACAGAGCTAAATGTCCTTAAGATGTGACACTTGCTGCTCTTCTTACAGTACCAGGACTCAGCTATACTTGAGATCGAGCTAAACATTGTAAAGAAGTGACAATGATTGCTCTTCTTTCAATGCCAGGACAACATTGAGCTTTACTTAGCTAAATGTGGTTAGGAAGTGATACTGGCTGCTCTTGTTTCAATGTCAGGACTTAGCTATACTTGTGGCAGAGCTTAACATTGTTTAGAAGTGACACTGGCTGCTCATTCTTTCAGTGCCACTTTTGGCAGACCTAAATGTTGTTTATTTGTGACACTGGCTGCTCTTCTATTAGTGCCAGGACTAAGCTATACTTGTAGCAGAAATAAATGTTGTTTAGAAGTGACAGTGACTGCTCTTCTTTCATTGTCAGGACTTAGCTACCGGGTATATTTGTGACATAGCTAAATGTTGTTAAGACGTGACACTGGCTGTTCTTCTTTCAGTGCCAGGGCTTAGCTATACTTGTTAAGAAATGGCACTGTCTGCTCTTCTAACAGTGCCAGGGCTTAGCTATACTTGTTAAGAAATGGCACTGTCTGCTCTTCTAACAGTGCCAGGACTTAGCTATACTTGTGGCAGAGCTAAAACTTGTTAACCTTTAAGATGCTGAGAAAATGTACATCTAAAAATGTTGTCTGTTTATGTATTTGCTGGAACTTCTTGCAATGTTTTTAAAAATATTTTTGCATAAAGACACATAGTGTGGACCCAGATCTGACTGCTGCTAGCTAGGGTCAGACTGGTTTCCAACAATGACTTTGAAAGTAACTGGCAGAGGACAAAGCAGACAGCAATTGTTGTGATTGGCATTTTAAGGGTTAAGAAGTGACACTAGCTGCAGGAGACAATTCATATGTAATGTCAAAAACTTATATTCTCTGAAAATGCTGTCTGCCAGTCGTGAGTATCAGTCAACCATTTTAAGGTCATGCAAGTCCGACTGTCCCTAGTAATAAATCTTTGTGGTTGCTTTGGGCGGCAGTGCTTGAGATGTCATTTCATCTCAATTTCAGGTAAAAGTTGCACAAAATTTGAAGTATAATGTTGTTTGTGGCTCTAATACCAGTATTAGAGATAACTGACAGACATTAGTCATCCTCTTGTGTCAGAATACCTCAATCAATATACAGGCCAAGGACTTGTTAGAGAAGCAAATTCCCAATAATAACAGCAGCAAGATTAGTGCCCTGAAAGCAACCACTACTGTGGGACATGAGTATCTGATTTTAGACAGGCATCACGAAAACAAGCCTATGTAATTCTGACCCCCTTGAACACCACTTTTATATAGCAAAACTGGGGTTTACAAGGGTACACCTTATTTTGTTATTTCTGTTCTAATATATTGATTGCGGGTACCCATTAGAACCGCCTCGATGAGGTGGTTCTAATGTGTACCCACTATCTATATTTTGGGCAGAAATAAGAAAAATATCACAATTTTTCATCCTAAAATATTTCCTTTTTTCTGTGGTAAAATTTGCAATGTATTTGTATAGACGTGTCTTCTTAATGAAATCCTCAGATGGGACACTGGCAGACAGTGCAGGCCCAGCTCAAATGCCACAGAACATGCCATTTGATCAAGGCCTTCACTGCTTGCAAAAAGTTTACCTATTTACAAGAAGGCCATCTGAGGGACAGCAAAATCCCCCGCCACACTTTAATAATAAGGATCAACCCTGTGACCTTCACCTGTGACCTTGAATTGGAATGGTTCATTTATGGATTTTGCACATCAGCTCACTAAGGGGAATATTTAGCCAAAGTCTAATGTGTGTGTGTGTGTGTGTGTGCGTGCGCGTGTGTGTGTGTGAATTCAGGTTTAACGTCGCTTTCAACAATTTTTCAGTCATATCACAACGGTGTCTGGTTGCGACAGGGAGCTCAATGCTCACTTTTATAGTGCTGCCTCACTGAAGTATCATGTCCGTGACACATTACATGATACATCACCCAGTCACATTATCCTTATGACACTGGGTTGACCAGTCGTAGCTCTACCCCGTAAATCTGAGTGCCAAGCGAGGAACAGCTAGTACCATTCTTAACGACTTTGGTATGTCATCCTTCATTGGGTAAAGGAGATATGGAACGGACACAAAATTCAAAGATTAAAACTTATGACCTTCAACTGTGACCTTGATCTTGTGTCCGCATGCATTATTTTTTGAGGACATGCAACTGTTGACATTTAACCCTTAAATGTAAGTATTCTAAGCAAACAGTGTAGACCCTGATTAGATGCAGCATTCTGCAGCAGATTCAGATTCTAAAAATACACAACACACTGACCTAACAGCATAGCTATTTTCTATCAAACCCTTTTGTACCAAATGGAATCTTTCTCCAGAGTCCATTTCAAAATTTAGGGGTGTCCGGTTGTTTTTCCTTCAAAATTTATTTTGGAAAATGGCTGAGCTTTTTGCAAACAGTGTAGGGCCCTTATCAGATGCCGCACTCTGTGTCATTTGATGTGGGCCTGCACGGTTTGCCACCCATTTTGGTGTTTCTGGTTCAAAATGGGTTAATAACCATTTCCCACAAATCGGTAATAATCACATGAACATCAGCACTGTAGAGCTCCAGTGTTTAATAACTCTGAGTTGAATAATAAACGATCAGCCTAAAAGGAAACCTAGGGACAAAGAAATTGTACCTGAGACCAATTTTTTTCCAGCCATTAGGTCACTTTACCCTTTTGAAGGGCAAATATCACTCTCAGGCTGTGAACCCCTCACCCAAGAATCAACATAGTATCATTGGGATAAAAAGCCTGCCCAGCTGGAACATGACATTAACAGTATTGACTGGGTCATTAATCTCCAAACAAAAAGTCATGTCCAGGGGTCAGAGTGAAAGCACTTTAGAGTCAGCCCATTAATCTTGAGGTTACTGGCACATAACCTGTCAGTGACCCGAAAAAAGGTAGACTAAAGGAGGTCAACATACTTTTCCAATATAAGTGAGCAAGGGCATGGCAAAACAAAGCAGTCCATTGCTACCAGCAAATATACAGGTCAGGCTGCCCATACAATAAATCTGGTCATATGCATATCTTTCTTTGGCTAGCCCAGAACTCATGTGAGTAGGCCTACTGGTAATGAGCCTAAGTATTTGGACAGACAGGTCTAAGCAAACAGTGTAGACCCTGATCAGACTGCTTCTTCAATTGTCCCCCGTGACTAGTGACTATTCTATTGACTATCACTGACCATGTACAAAACCCAGGTAGTTGTCTTCAGCGCTGCGTAAAAAGTAAAATCTGGACTGGGCTTGGTACTGGGTCACTGGCAAAGTGTAGACCCAGATCAGATGCCACACTGTTTGCTAAAATACTGGAATATAAGGGGACTGGGTACACCTTCAGGGGAGGCAACTCCTGCAAAAACATTTTTCTCTCCCATGTCAATAGGAGTCAACTCTTAAAGGAAAGAATTTGCTCCCTCAGGAGCAAATTCTTTCCTTTAAGAGTAGACCCTTTCTCCACACAGTACAACCGGCTGCGTCGAAGACAGATTACTGTCTCTAAGACAGATCGCGGAAAACGTTTCATAGAAAGGGTAGGTGATGTTTTTTTGTTTGTATAAATCGAGAAGGCAATCTGTTGACTTTTGCTGCTATTGGAGAAGAAACTAAATGCCTGGAGATACCGCAGCAGAATTCTGACTATATATTTCTAAGTCAGATAAGGCTTTTCCAGTTCGTTGAAAAATATTTTCATCGAAAATTGTATGAATTTTTGTTTTCGGCATCAAGTGTACGTTTACGCAACAAAATATGTCACATTCACTTACTCATGCTAAAACTACGATTATTCAGCAGCATTTCTGCCAAATTTGACCGTATAACTCGGTTAAATAAACAAACTACGCCCCCTTAAAGAGACCAGGTGTCCAAAAAAATGCTGTCTCTAACTACAGATTGTTTTTTATACGACTGTCCACCAACACAGATCAGAGATTTCGAAGGCTAACATTGATGACAGATCAGACGATTTCGGTTACATCTTCAATAAAGACGAATTCTGGATGACTTAATATCGGCAACTTCGGTGGAATCTATTTCATGCTAGCTCCAGGGCATTACTTGTAATAATGCTGCAATTTGAGTAGCATAGAGGCTGCTCTCTAATCATTTATATTTCCTGCCAACACACAAATTGTGCAATAAGTAGAAGCCTCCGTGGTGTAGTGGTTATGCTACTTGCCTTGTAAAGTAGAAGTAAAACAAAGATCAGGAATCGATACAATTAACTTACTCCACCCAACAAAGACACCAAAGGGAAAGAAATACAAACATTAACCGACCAGACCATAATGGAAACCTAAACAAAGGAACGCCATAAGGACAGTTACTTTCCCACAAAATGGCCATCCAAAATTAAAAGACACAAGTGATACACACAGTTAGTAACAAACAACAACATAAATAAATCGCCACAGAAGAACCGCCTTGGAACGGTCAGTGGAATGATTTCCACTGGGGGGCTTAAATCGATTTTACGTTGCCACAATCCTCGCCCTTACTTCCGCCGCGATTTAGACAAATAATTTGTTCAGTCCGCATGAAGGCCAGGATTTGCAGGATTGATCCCGGGCTTCTCCAGACTTTCGGATGTGTCTTTAAACCTCGCCTCGCACCGCGGTTCCTGAACGGGCTTAGATCCTCTAAGCGGTTTACCAGTACTAGTGTGGGGGCCGAATTCAGCTCTGCTTGGAAGCATCATGCAGCCCATATATTTCTCCAAGCGCCTATGGGCGGGGGCGACACTCTGTGTTGTACATTACATGTACAGTCGAACTTCAATGGCTCGAACACCTTTGGGAACTCGAAATTCCGTTCGAGACATGGGCAGTTCGAGCCACCGAGGGTTACTGCCAATAGGCATAACGAGATTAAAACTTTTAGACATCTTTTCGGTGTTATATAATGAAAATGTATGCTGTGTGTACTCATTAGAATCGCCTCAATGAGGCGATTCTAATGAGTACACACCGCATACATTTGCAAGATAGAAGACTAAAATCTCCTTAAATATCCCCCACTGTTTCTTATGTAGAGGGTTTCGCTAGGGGCTCAAGAACGGGTTTCGACTCATCCATGGTAAACGAGCCATCGGTGTTCGAGCCATCGAAGTTCTAATGTAGTTAGGAATTCGATATTGAAAGTAAACAGCTGACGTTCGTGCGAATATCTTGTTGTGTCGTTTTTTTTAAACATCAAACGCCATGTATTTTTATTGAACGAACAAGGTTGCACAATGCAATAATGAACATTAAATAGGTCGTTATGCAAACGGTGCAGAGGCGACCATGAACAACAAGATGGTATGTTAGTCTGTATTAACCAATTCAGTACCAGAAACCCCTAAAGAGGTACCTTTGCAAACAGTGCAGGCCCAGATCAGACACTTCAGAATGCAAACGGTACAGAGGCGGTCATGTACAACAAGATGGCACGTGCGTCTGTGTTAACAAATTCAGTACCAGAAACCCTTAAAGAGGTACCTTTGCAAACAGTGCAGGCCCAGATCAGACACTTCAGAAGGCGGTAATGCGGCGTCTGATCAGGGCCTACAATGTTTGTAAAAAGCTTAACCATTTTCTGAATAAATTCTGAAGAAAACACAGCCTGACACCCCTAAATATCGAAATGGACTCCTGCCATATTTAAGGTGAAAGATTCCATTTGGTACAAAAACTTTAATTCACTCGGCGCCGCTTGTGGGTTATATTGTATTTTTATAGGCGTGTTTTCTATAATTTACTCATCTTATTGTACATGGTCGCCTCTGCACCATTTGCATAACGACCTATTTAAGGCTCATTATTGCATTGTGCAACCTTGTTCGTGCAATAAAAATACATGGCATTTGATGGTAAAAAATGGCACAACCAGATATTCGCACGAACGTCAGCTGCTTACTTTCAATATCGAATCCCTAACTAATTACAACACAGAAATTTCTGAGTGCTGTAACATCTAGGAAAGAAAAAGTACAGGCAGAAGAAAATTAAACAAATAACGCCTCAGACGTTTACTTACAAGAGAGTGAGAGAGAAAGAGAGAGAGAGAGAGTTGTACATCTCACTAACAGCTAAGGTCACCTAAGGAGACGGGACCTCGGTTTAAAGACACATCCGAAAGTCTGGAGAAGCCCGGGATCGATCCCGCGAATCCTGGTTTTCAAAGCAAGTAGCATAACCACTACACCACGGAGGCTTCTACTGATTGCACAATTTGTGTGTTGGCAGGAAATATAAATGATTAGAGAGCAGCCTCTATGTTACTTAATTGCAGCATTATTACAAGTAATGCCCTGGAGCTGGCATGAAATAGCTTCCACTGAAGTTGCCAGTGTTAAGTCATCCAAAATTCTTCTTTATTGAAGATGTAACCAAAATTCTGATCTGTCATCAATGTTAGCCTTCGAAATCTCTGATCTGTGTTGGTGGACAGTCGTATAAAAAACAATCTGTAGTTAGAGACAGCATTGTTTTGGACACCTGGTCTCTTTAGGGGGCGTAGTTTGTTTATTTAACCGAGTTATACGGTCAAATTTGGCAGAAATGCTGTCGAATAATCGAAGTTTTAGCATGAGTAAGCGAATGTAACATATTTTGTTGCGTAGACGTACACTTGACGCCAAAAACAAAAATTCATAAAAGTTTCGATGAAAATATTTTTCAACGAACTGGAAAAGCCTTATCTGGCTTTGAAATATAGTCAGACTTTTGCTGCGGTATCTCCAGGCATTTAGTTTCTTCCCCAATAGCAGCAAAAGTCAACAGATTGCCTTCTCGATTTATACAAACAAAAAAACTTCACCTACCCTTTCTATGAAACGTTTTCCGCGATCTGTCTTAGAGACAGTAATCTGTCTTCGACGCAGCCGGTTGTACGGTGTGTTCTCCATGGGACAGAGCTTTTATAAAAGCAAACAGGAAGTCCCAAAAGTTGTCTCCCTTTGAAAAATGGCACAGAAACGACCAGGTGTTCCCATTTCCCTCTTCCTCAGTAATCAATAGTACTTTGAATTATTCCAAATTTATTGTAGGCTCCAAGTCAAAATATGACAATACTCAATTACATACATTAAAGTAAAATTGAATGACCCTGGCTGACCCTCAAATTAGTTTTGCTTATAAAGAACATGTACTAAAACCTGGAGAGGATTTTGTTGTTTAACAGCCCTGTCAACACTAATTAGGTCATTTTTGAGCCGGTCAATTTTTCCTGGGCAGGCTTATATGTAAGCGATTAACCAGTACAGTGCACATTTTTTTGCTAGAAACTGACAACTGCCCTTCTTGAATCAGCGGAAGGGAGAGAATGACTGTAGAAAAGATTTCATGATCAATCTCCACAAAAGAATGTTGCCAACCCCGGCAGGTATCGAACCTGTGTCCTCCTGATCACCAGTCAGACGGGTATCTCACTGAGCAACAGAGGCCGGCTCTGAAGTGGAGTGGCAGAAGACTAAAATTCTTGTAAACTAGGGGTTCTTGAGTTCAAGCCTGCACATTTCATCTCATTTGGAAGACACATTAATCCTTAAAGCACCAAGGATTTTTTTTTTTTAAATCATATGATAACTTAATTCTTTTATTTTCTAATATTGTAATTATTTTTCAGAGAAAACAAGATGTGTTTGTGAAACATTGACATGTCCCCAGGCAAGCTCAATTTTTCTTCAAAGTTGGTTCCAGGTCAAGGATACAGCGACAAGATTTTTGTTTGGGAAGCCCTGGTCACAAGGAACCTACATGCTGAATATGAAGGCTCTATCTCATAAGGTTATGGCCAATGATAATTTTCTTTAAAGTAGGTCAAGGTCATAGGTCAAAATTTTTTGTTCGACCGTAAAGCCCTTGGCACAAGGAACCTACATGCTAAAAAGCCAGGTCATATCTGAAACGGTTCAAAAGTTAAGACCAATGTTAAGGTTTCCTTTTAAGTAGGCCACATGTCAAAGGTCCTTTTTTGTATGGGCTTGAAGCCCTTGTCACAAGGAGTGAGTGAGTGAGTTTTAGTTTTACGTCCCACCAACAGCTAAGGTCATACAGAGACGGGACCTCGGTTTAAAGACTCATCCGATAGTCTGGAGAAGCCCGGGATCGATCCTGCGATCCCTGGTTTACAAGGCGAGTAGCGTAACCACTGCACCACGGAGGCTTCTATCCTTGTCACCAGGAACCTACATGCAAAATATGAAGGATCTATCTCAAACAATTCAAAAGTTATGACCAATGCTATATTTTCTTTACAGTAGGTCACATGTTAAGGTCAAGGTCACAGGTAAAAATTTTGTATGAATGTGAGGAACCTAAAAGTCAAATATGAAGGCTCTATTTCAAACAGTTCAAAAGTTATAACCAATGTTAAGTTTTTCTTTCAAGTAGGTCAAGGTCAATGTCACAGTTTTTCTATGAGCCCTTGTCTCAGGGAATCTACATTCAAAAATATGAAGGCTCTATCACAAAACATTCATAGGTTATGATCAATCTTATTTTTTTTAAACTAGGTCACAGGTCAAGGTCATGGTCACAGGTCAAAACTTGTTGTGTGAATGTGAAGCTCTTGTCAAAAGGCACTTACAGGCCAAATATGAAGGCTATCTCAAACGGTCCAAAAGTTATGACCAATTTTAAAGCTGTCCAATAAACCAAAAGACACGACAAAAACAATATGTCCCTGCTATTGCTACCGAGAACATAAAAGGCAAAACATTTCATGTGTATCATCTGCTGGGCAGACAACTGACAGGTACCGTAATGATCCTTAGTATTGGGACAAACAGGCCTAAGCAACCAGTGCAGACCCAGATCAGAAGTCTGATCTGGGTCTACATGTTTGCCATTCCGTCTGCATCTTTTGTACTCCTTGCTGGATCATGAAATAAACTTGTTAAAATTTAAGGAGCATTACAGCAAGGCCTCAAGGTGTCTGAATTGTTTGGATTTGTACGGTAGTGTCAAATCTTACTGTCAAAGCACTGACATCACTAGATGGTCAATTGTCTGTGAGATGGGAAAATGGGTCAAAGCAGAGCATTCAGCGGTATTATTTAACCCTTGAATTCCTGTATTTTATGCAGTGTAGACCCTGATCAGACACTGCATTCTGTGGTGTCTAATCTTGGTCTCATCTGTGCTTTGTAACTTTGGGTTGAATGACAAATAATCCACCAAAGAAACAAAAATATTTTTGAAAGGGTTGCCTCCCCTGAAAGAACACTGGAACTCACCTAGTATCATGACTTTCCACCCCTGAATGAATGGTGGTACATTATCAAGAGTTTCCTCCACTGAATGAACACTGGTACTCACCCAGTATAAAGAGTTGCCTCCCCTGAATTAATGGTGGTATTACCCATTATCAAGAGTTTCCTCCACTGAATGAACACTGGAACTCACCCAGTATAAAGAGTTGCCTCCCACAAATGAACACTGGTACTCACCCAGTACTGAGTTTCCTCCCCTGAAAGAACACTGAAACTCACCCAGTATCAAGAATTTTCTTTGCATGAAAGAACACTGGTACTCACCCAGTATCAAGAATTTTCTTCACTGAAAGAACACTGGTACTCATCCAGTATAAAGAGTTGCCTCTCATAAATGAACACTGGTACTCACCCAGTATCAAGGATTGCCTCCCCTGAATGGACACTGGTACTCACCCAGTATAAAGAATTGCCTCCCATGAATGGACACTAGTACTCACCCAGTATCAAGACTTTCCTCCCCTGAATGAGCGCTGGTACTCACCCAATATCGTGTTACCTTCTACCCAGTATCTGGACTTTCCTCCCCTGAATGAACGCTGGTACTCACGCAGTATCAAGACTTTCCTCACCGTGTACTGAGAGTTTCCTCCCCTGAATGAATGCTGGTACACACGCAGTATCACGACTTTCCTCACCGTGTACTGAGTTTCCACCCCTGAATGAATGCTGGTACTCACCCAGTATCAAGTTCCCTCCCCTGAATGAACACTGGTACTTATCCAGTATCAAGAGTTGCCTCCCCTGAATGAACACGTACTCACAGAGTACTGAGTTTCTTCCCCTGAAAGCACACTGGTACTCATAAAGTATTAAGAGTTTTCTCCTCTAATCCAGACTTCCCTCCCCTGAATGAACACTGGAAGTCACCCAGTATCAAGAGTTTCCTCCCCTGAAAGAACACTGGTACTCACTCAGTATCAAGAAGCTCCTCCCCTGAGGGTGTGTTTTCAAGAGTTTCCTTCACCGAATGAATACTGACACTCACCGTGTATCAAGAGTTTTCTCCTCTGAAAGAACACAGGTACACACCAAGTATCAAGAGTTTCCTCCAATGAAAGAACACTGGTACTAACACAATATCAAGAGTCACCGGTAATCATCCAATATTGTGTTTCCTCCCATGAAAGAACACTGGTACTCACCAAGTATGAAGGCTTTCTTCCCCTGAAAGAACTCCATTACTCACCCAATATCAAGACCTTCCTCCCCTGAAAGCACACTGGTACTTACCCAGTATCAAGAGTTTCCTCCTCAACTAGTACTCCTTCTGTTGACTCATTCACCTGCAGGAACACATACTTGTCTAAATTTGGTCTTATTGCTGAAATGGAAAAATAGCTCATGATTTTCTGTGTTACTGCTAACAGAAAGAAACAGTAACAAGAAGGCCATGATGGCCCTGGATCCCTCACCTGATCCATAGTGTAACAAGTGAATCTGGGGAGGACAATTATTGGCCCCAGGGCTATAATTTGCATAAACCTGAGGCAGGTCTAAAAGGTGAAGCTTCATACCAAATATCAAAGACCTGGGCCTTCTGGTTTCAGATGAGAAGATTTTTAAAGGCTTAAATTTCCTTATATAAGTCTATACAAGAGGGCCCAATGGCCCTATATCGCTCACCTGTGAACCAGAAAATCATTAGTGTAGGAGACCACTTGACATTGCTACACTAAATATCTAAGCTCTGGGCCTTATGGCTTCGGCGAAGAAGATTTTTGAAGCTTTTTTCCATTATAAGTCTAAAGGAGCTAAAGGGCCCCGTGATGTGGCCCATTTGGATCCCAGGGGCAGGGTTAGCAGGATTTATGTAGGTGACTATTTTATGTTGCTAGATACTAAATATATAAGCTCTGTGCTTCACAGTTTCAGAGAAGAAGATTTTTGAAGCTTTTCTCCATTATGAGTCTATGGGAGCTAAGGGGGTCCCAGGGCGTGGCCCATTCTGACCCCAGGGGCATGATTTATGTAGGTGACCACTTGCCATTGCAACATTCTAAATATCTAAGCTCTGGGCCCTGTGGTTTCTGAGAAGAAGACTTTTGAAGTTTTTTTTCCATTATGAGTCTATGGGAGCTAAGGGGCCCCGGGGCGTGGCCCATTTGGACCCCAGGGGCATGATTGGCAGGATTTATGTAGGTGACCACTTGCCATTGCTACATGCTCAATATCTAAGCTCTTGGTCTTGTGGTTTCAGAGAAGAAGATTTTTGAAGCTTTTTTCCATTATGAGTCTATGGGAGTTAAGGGGCCCATGGGCATGGCCCATTTGGATCCCAGGGCATGATTGGCAGGATTTATGTAGGTAACTACATGCAAAATATCTAAGTTCTGGGCCCTGTGGTTTCAGAGAAGAAGATTTTTGAAGCTTCTTTCCATTATGAGTCAATGGGAGATAAGGGGCCCGGGGCGTGGCCAATTTGGACCCCAGGGGCATGATTGGCAGGATATATGTAGGTAACCACTTGCAGTTGCTACATGCTAAATATCTAAGTTCTGGGCCCTGTGGTTTCAGAGAAGAAGATTTTTGAAGCTTTTTTCCATTATGAGTCTATGGGAGCAAAGGGGCCCCAGGGCATGGCCCATTTGAAACCCAGGGGCATGATTGGCAGGAATTATTTAGGTGACCACTTGCTGTTGCTACATGCTAAATATCTAATCTCTGGGCCCTGTGGTTTCAGAGAAGAAGATTTTTGAAACTTTTTTTTCCATTATGAGTCTATGGGAGCTAAGGGGCCCTGGGGCGTGGCCCATTTGGACCCCAGGGGCATGATTGGCAGGATTTATGTAGGTGACCACTTGCCCTTGCTACATGCTAAATATCTCAGCTCTGGGCCTTGTGGTTTCAGAGAAGAAGCTTTCTAAAGCTTTTTTCCATTATGAATCTATAGGAGCTAAGGGGCCCCGGGGCGTGGCCCGTTTGGACCCCAGGGGCATGATTGGCAGGAATTATGTAGGTGACCAATTGCTGTTGCTACATGCTAAATATCTAAGCTCTGGGCCCTGTGGTTTCAGAGAAGAAGATTTTTGAAGCTTTTTTTTCCATTATGAGTCTATGGGAGCTAAGGGGCCCTGGGGCGTGGCCCATTTGGACCCCAGGGGCATGATTGGCAGGATTTATGTAGGTGACCATTTGCCCTTGCTATATGCTAAATATCTCAGCTCTGGGCCTTGTGGTTTCAGAGCAGAAGCTTTTTTCCATTATGAATCTATAGGAGCTAAGGGGCCCCGGGGCGTGGCCCGTTTGGACCCCAGGGGCATGATTGGCAGGAATTATGTAGGTGACCAATTGCTGTTGCTACATGCTAAATATCTAAGCTCTGGGCCCTGTGGTTTCAGAGAAGAAGATTTTTTAAGCTTTTTTCCATTATAAGTCTATAGGAGCTAAGGGGCCCTGTGGCGTGGCTGTTTTGGACCCCAGGGGCATGATTGGCAGGAATTATGTAGGTGACCACTTGCCGTTGCTACATGCTAAATATCTAAGCTCTGGGCCCTTAGGTTTCAGAGAAGAAGATTTTTGAAGCTTTTTTTTTCCATTATGAGTCTATGGGAGCTATGGGCCCCCTGGGTCTGGCCAATTTGGACCCCAGGGGCATGATTGGCAGGAATTATGTAGGTGACCACTTGCCGTTGCTACATGCAAAATACCTTAGCTCTGGGCCCTGTGGATTCAGAGAAGAAGATTTTTGAAACTTTTTTCCATTATGAGTCTATGGGAGCGAAGGGGCCCCCTGGGTGTGGCCCATTTGGAACCCAGGGGCATGATTGGCAGGAATTATGTAGGTGATCACTTGTTGTTGCTACATGCTAAATATCTAAGCTCTGGGCCCTGTGGTTTCAGAGAAGAAGATTTTTGAAGCTTTTTTTTTTCCATTATGAGTCTACAGGAGTTAAGGGGCCCCAGGGTGTGGCCAATTTGGACCCCAGGGGCATGGTTGGCAGGATTTATGTAGGTGACCACTTGACATTGTTACAAGCTAAATATCTTAGCTCTGGGCCCAGTGGTTTCAGAGAAGAAGATATTTTAATTTTTTCCCATTGATAGTCTATGGGAGCTATATGTTGCCATGGCAACCAGAATTCCAATCTGATCAGCCCAAAAACCTTACACAGCCTTTCCCCCTACCTGATGATGCTTCACATGAAATTTGATCAAGATTAGCCATGGGGTATTAGAGATATACTTATTTGAAATTGTTTACGGACGCACAGATGCACGCACGACGGACGACGGACAAAAAGTGATCACAAAAGCTCACCTTGTCACTACGTGACAGGTGAGCTAATAAAACTTGTTGGCCCTGGGGCGGGGCCATTTTTGGTCCCAGGGCTATAATTTGAACACTATTGGTAGAAATCCACAAGACCAAGCTTCATACAAAATATCAAAGACTTTGGCCTTCTGGTTTCTGACAAGAAGATATTGTAAGTTTTCAGTGACCTAGATGTGCAACGGGCAGAAGGTTATTCTAATATAAGTCTATGTTAAACAAGTGGGCCCCAGGGTGGGCCCAAGGGCTATAATTTGAACAATTTTGGCAGAGGTCCACTAGATGAAGCTTATACCAAATATCAAAGACCTTGGCCTTCTGGTTTCAGACAAGAACATTTTCAAAGGTTTTCCCTATGTAAGTCTATGTAAAACCAGTGGGCTCCCACTGGAAGGGCCATTTTTTGCCCCCAGGGCTATAATTTGAAAAACCTTGTTAGAGGTCCACAAAGTGAAGCTTCATACCAAATATCAAAGACCTGAGCCTTCTGGTTTCAGGCAAATAGATTTTTAAAGGTTTTTACTTTATAAGTCTACCAGTGGGCCGAGGGGCGGAGCCATTTTTGGCCCCAGGGCTATAATTTGAACAATCTTTTTCGAGGTCCGCTAAGCTTGAAACCAAATATCAAAGATCTGAGCCTTCTGGTTTCACACAGGAAGATTTATAAAGATTTTCCTTCTAGAAGTCTATGTAAAACCTGTGGGCCTCTTGGAGGGGGCATTCTTGGCCTCAGGGCTATAATTTGAACAATCTTAATAGAGGTTCACTAGACATAGCTTCATTTCAAATATCAAAGACCTGAGCCTTCTGGTTTCAGAGAAGAAGATTATATTTTCCCTATGTAAGTCTATGTAAAACCAAAGGGCCCCGGGGCGGGGGCATTTTTGACCCTAGGGCTATAATTTGAACAATCTTTGATAGAGGTACACTAGATGAAGCTTCACACCAAATATCAAAGACCTGGGCCTTGCTGTTTCAGAGAAGAAGATTTTTAAAGATTTTCTCAATATAAGTCTTTTGTAAAACCAAAGGCCCCAGGGGCGAGGGAATTTTTGGCCCAAGGGCTATAATTTTAACAATCTTGGTAGAGGTCCACTAGATAAGGCTTCACACCAAATATCAAAGACCTGGACCTTGCGGTTTCACAGAAGAAGATTTTAAAAGATTTGCCCTATATTAGTCAATGAAATGCCAAAGGGCCCCGGGGTGGGAGCATTTTTGGCACGAGGGCTATAATTTGAATAATCTTGGTAGAGATCCACTGGATGAAGCTTCATATGAAATATCAAAGACCTGGGCCTTGTGGTTTCACAGAAGATTTTAAAAAAATTTCCTCATATAAGTCTAGGTAAAACCAAAGGGCTCAGGGGCTGGGGCATTTTTGGCCCCAGGGCTATAATTTGAACAATCTTGGTAGAGGTCCACTAGATGAAGCTTCACACCAAATATCAAAGATCTGGGCCTTGTGGTTTCATAGAAAAAGATTTCTTAAGATTTTTCTTATATGAGCCAATGTAAAAACCAAAGGGCCACGGGGCGGAGGCATTTTTGGCCCAAGGGCTATAATTTGAATAATCTTGGTAGAGGTCCACTAGATGAAGCTTCACAACAAATATCAAGACCCGAGCCTTGCGGTTTCAGAGAATAAGATTTTAAAAGATTTTCCCTATTTAAGTCTATGTAAAACCTAAGGGCCCCGGGGCCGGGACATTTTTGTCCCCTGGGCTAGGGCATTTGAACAATCATGGTGGAGGTGCACTAGATGAAGCTTCATACCAAATATCAAAGATCTGGGCCTTGTGGTTTCAGAGAAGATTTCTTAAGTTTTCAGTGAAAAAAATATATTTTAGGCTCCTGTGACCTAGATGTGCAACGAACCAGAACCATTTAAACAACTTTGAAAGGGGACCACCTAAGGATCATTCCTGTGAAGTTTGAACAAAATCTGATCAGTGGTTTAGGAGGAGATGTCGTTTGAAGAAATTGTTTTGCGCACGCACGGACGCATGCACAACGGACAAAAAGTGATCCCAAAAGCTCACCTTGGTGAGCTAAAAAATTATGACAAGGATGCCGAAGGAAAGGGATATAAATATGCAAAAAATGGTCTCCCTTTTAAAACCAAAGACAAAATCTTTCATCAGATACACATTAACTCTTATCCTGCTGAATAAATTAATTTAGCTACACCCATTTCTGACTATCGTCCAATCAAATTCCTTGATGTAATATATTCATTCCTCTTGACAAACTGCATGACAAACATTGTAGATCCTGATCAGATGGCTTCTCTGATCTGGATCTACATTGTTGGCAAAGGTAGGGGGTTGTCACGTTCAGCAGGATAAAGGTTAAAATACCATAACCCTTGAAACACCAAGGAACCTTCTTGGGCAGATGATATTCTATTTTAATCTTTACCACTCTCTGGGATAATTCAGCAGAAGACAAATTATTTTTTCATTTTTTCCCCCATAAACAAGGACTTGACATTTCATGCAAATTGTCTTCTATGGACTTGACATCAAAGACGGTTTGCACGAGAATTATCAAGTTCTGTTTCCTGGGAAAAATAAGAAAACAAGAGGGCCCAATGGCCCTATATCGCTCACCTGTTTGGACCCCAGGGGCATGATTGGCAGGAATTATGTAGGTGACCACTTGCCGTCGCTACATGCTAAATATCTAAGCTCTGGGCCCTGTGGTTTCAGAGAAGAAGATTTTTTAATCTTTTTTCCATTATGAGTCTATGGGAGCTAAGGGGCCCCGGGGCGTGGCCCATTTTGACCACAAGGGCATGATTGGCAGGATTTATGTAGGTGACCACTTGCCATTGCTACATGCTAAATATCTAAACTCTGGGCCCTGTGGTTTCAGAGAAGAAGATTTTTGAAGCTTTTTTTTCCATTATGAGTCTAACAGAGCTAAGGGGCCCCGGGGCATGGCCCATTTGGACCTTAGGGGCATGAATGGCAGGATTTATGTAGGTGACCACTTGCCGTTGCTACATGCCAAATACCTCAGCTCTGGGCCTTGAGGTTTCAGAGAAGAAGATTTTTGAAGCTTTTTTCCATTATGAGTCTATAGGAGCTAAAGGGCCCCGGGGCGTTGCCCGTTTGGACCCCGGGGGCATGATTGGCAGGAATTATGTAGGTGACCACTTGCTACATGCTAAATATCTAAGCTCTGTGCCCTGTGGTTTCCGAGAAGAAGATTTTTGAAGCTGTTTGTTCCATTATGAGTCTATGGGAGCGAAGGGGCCCCGGGGCGTTGCCCATTTGGAACCAAGGGGCATGATTGGCAGGAATTATGTAGGTGACCACTGGCTGTTGCTACATTCTAAATATCTAAGCTCTGGGCCCTGTGGTTTCAGAGAAGAAGATTTTTTCAGCTTTTTTTTCCATTATGAGTCTATGGGAGCTAAGGGGCCCCGGGGTGTGGCCAATTTGGACCCCAGGGGCATGATTGGCAGGATTTATGTAGGTGACCACTTGCTGTTGCTACATGCTCAATATCTAAGCTCTGGGCCCTGTGGTTTCCGAGAAGAAGATTTTTGAAGCTTTTTGTTCCATTATGAGTCCATGGGAGGGAAGGGGCCCCGGGGTGTGGCCAATTTGGACCCCAGGGGCATGATTGGCAGGAATTATGTAGGTGACCACTGGCCGTTAATACATGCTAAATATCTAAGCTCTGGGCCCTGTGGTTTCAGAGAAGAAGATATTTTAATTTTTTCCCATTGATAGTCTATGGGAGCTATATGTTGCCATGGCAACCAGAATTCCAATCTGATCTGCCCAAAAACCTTATGCAGCTTTTCCCCCTACCTGATGATGCTTCCCATGAAATTTGATCAAGATTGACCATGGGGTATTAGAGATATACTTATTTGAAATTGTTTACGGAAGCACGCACGCACGCACGGATGCACGCACACACGACGGACGACGGACAAAAAGTGATCACAAAAGCTCACCTTGTCACTACGTGACAGGTGAGCTAAAAAAAAAAATATTTCAAAATGCGGTCTGCTGCAAAAAATAACCTGAGCATTAAATGATTATTTTTTCTTTTTCTTTTTTTTTTTTTGAGGCAATATGGCTTGACATTTTTCATGATTCATATTTAATGTCAAGTCCTGTTTTTCTCTGAATTGTACACTTCAGGAGTTTAGGACAAATTGACAGCCCCCGCCCATAGGGGCTTGAAGAAATATATGGGCTGCATGATGCTTCCACGCAGAGCTGAATCCGGCCCGCACACTAGTACTGGTAAACCGCTTCGAGGATCTAAGCCTGTCCAGGAATCGCGGTGCGAGGCGGACCGTCCATGCTAATAAACCCTATTGGTTTCACTGGGCGACAGGGCTTGAGATGTCATTTCATCTCAATGTCGGGTAAAAGTCCCACAAAATTGGAAGCAACGTCTCCAAAATGACCTTTACAGTGTTGACGGGGACGTTGAACCTCAAATCAAACAAACAAACAAATAAGGACAAATTGCATGACAGCACATTTTGCCTCTCATTATAAATAAGTCTGAGAAAGCTGATTTTTGGGGTCAATGGTTTATCCAAGTTTTATAGTTTGAGCCATTTGATACCAGACTGGGGACCTCAATTACCATAATTTCACACCCGACTGAATGCATATATTTATTTTCGTGGTTTTCGGAAGAGGTTGATATTGATATCCGATACATAGAGGTCAGTAAATGGGTCGCCATTCACAAGATGCCGAAAATTCACTTGAAGTTTGGAAAACCGATCGATTAGGTGAAAGCACTGACCAATTTATTCTTTGCATAGAGGTCAGTCTGATGTCAAAATGGACCAGCTATATATACAAGGAAAGTCGACATGATAACCATTGACCCATGCCCAAAAAGAGACTAAAATGACATTTATTTATAGCAGTAGTGTCGATTGTAAAACATGGACTGGGCTCAGGTGCTTCTGCATGATCTGATCAGGGTCTATACTGTTTGATTACAACATGGTCTATGCCCAGGTGCTTGGACATTGGCAATCTGCATCTGATCAGGGTCTACACTGTTTGCTTACAATAAAGGCTTTTAACCCCTACCCTTGCAAACAGTGCATTTCCAGATCAGGATCTACACTGTCAGGCAGTTTGTGAAGAGAACAAATCAGGAGCTCAATACAAGCTCCTTGAACAAATGCATATCTCAAAAGATTTGATTGGTTGATAGTCAGAAACTAAGTTATTCAGCAGGATAAGGGTTAAGGGTTTAACCCATTTTCTACCAGAAACTCCAAAACAGGTAGTTGGCAAACAGTGCAGGCCCAGATCAGATGCCACAGAATGTGGTGTGTGATCAGGGCCTACACTGTTGCAAGAAGTTCAGCCATTTTCCAAAAATTTGTTTGAAGAAAATACAACCTGAAATGGACTCCCAACTATATAAAAGGTAGAAGATTCTATTTGGTACAAAAAGGGTTAATGAAACAGTCTTAACCCTTATCTTGCTGAATATTCATTTAAGACACACCCATTTCTGTCTATCAACCAATCAAATTACGTGATGTAATTTATTGCTACAAAATCATAAACTGAATGCCAGTGTAGATCCTGATCAGATGGCTTCTTCAGAAGCCATCTGATCTGGATCTACACTGTTTGCAAAGGAACAGCAAAATAAGGGTTAACCCTTATCCTACTGTTCACAACAAACCCTACCTTTGTAAACAGTGTAGATCCAGATCAGATGGCTTCTGAAGAAGCCATCTGATCTGGATCTACACTGTTAGTTATTCAGTTTATGAATTTGAAGGAAAATATTATATCATGTAATCTGATTGGCTGATAGACAGGAATGGGAGTGGCTAATTTAAATATTCAGCAGGATAAGGGTTAACTTCCCATTCAGGACACACTCAAGAGTCAATCCACAGCGCTTTGATTGTTATATAAGTCAGTTCAGTGTTAATGTCCTCTTGTGGTGGAATTTGGGGGGAGAATGTCAAATACCTGTTTTTCACTTTGTGCCACTTGTAATTATTTTTTACAAGGTGAAAACACTGACTTCCATCCTTGCAACATCATAATAACAAGATACAAAATTCTTTATTGCTCCGTCATAGCCACAGATAAGAGGGGAAATTCACATAGTTTTCTTATTTCTGCATGAAAATGTATGTTGTGGGTACTCATTAGAAGTGCCTCTCCGAGGCACTTCTAATGAGTACCCACAACATACATTTTCGTGCAGAAATAAGAAAAATATCAGTGCTCTTCAGATGAAAAAAGTGTCTTATCTGGAATTATGCCCCATCAGCCAGATCAAAGAAAAATGTGCCAAAAACATGTGCACCCCACAAAGACAAGATCAACCTGCACAGGTACAGGTAAGAAACAACAACAACATAGGAATGGGGTAGTTTACCACTTGACAAACAAGAGGGCCCAATGGCCCTATATCGCTCACCTGTGTACAAGAAAATCATTAGTGTAGGACACCACTTGACATTGCTACATACTAAATATCTAAGCTCAGGCAAAGCGGTGTCCATGCTTATAAACCCTACTGGTTTCATTGGGCGACAGGGCTTGAGATGTAATTTCATCTCAATGTCTGGTAAAAGTCCCACAAAATTGGAAGAGACATCTCCAAAATGACCTATACAGTGTTGTCGGGGATGTAAAACCTCAAATCAAGCAAAATCTGTGCCTTATGGTTTTGGAGAAAAAGATTTTTTTCAGTTGTTTTTTTCAGTATAAGGCTATAGAAGCTAATGAGCCCTGGGGCTTGGCCAATTTTGACCCAAAGGACACGGCTGGCAGGATTTATGTAGGCGACCATTTTGTGTTGCTATATACTAAATATCTAAGGTCGGTACTTCATGGTTTCAAAGAAGATGTTAGAAGCTTTTTCCATTATAAGTTTGTTGGAGTTAAGGGGCCACAGGATTTGGACCCCAGGGGCATGATTGGCAGGATTCATGTAGGCGACCACTCGACATTGCTACATGCTAAATACCTAAGCTCTGGGACTTATGGTTTCAGAGAAGAAGATTTTTTAAGATTTTTTTTTCCCCATTTTAAGTTGTTTTTTTTTCTCTTTTTTTTTTTTTCATTATAAGGGCCCTGTGGTTTCAGAGAAGAAGATTTTTGAAGTTTCTCCAATTGTAAGTCTATGGAAGCTAAAGAACCCTGAGGTGGGGCCAATTTGGATCCCAGGGGCATAACTGGCAGGATTTATGTAGGTGGCCACTTGACGTTGCTACATACTAAAAATCTAAGCTCTGGGCCTTATGGTTTCATAGAAGAAGATTTTTTAAGTTTTTTTTCCATTATAAGTCTATTGGAGGTGATGAGCTCTGGCGTGGCCAATTTTGACCCCAGGGGCAGGGTTAGCAGGATTTACGTAGATGGCTATTTTATGTTGCTAGATACTAAATATCTATGTTCTGTGCTTCACAGTTTCTGAGAAGAAGATTTTTGAAGCTTTTTTCCATTATGAGTCTATGGGAGCTAAGGGGCCCCGGGGCGTGGCCCATTTGGACCCCAGGGGCATGATTAGCAGGAAATATGTAGGTGACCTTTTGCCGTTGCTACATGCTAAATATCTAAGCTCTTGGCCCTGTCGTTTCAGAGAAGAAGATTTTTGAAGTTTTTTTTTTCCATTATGAGTCTATGGAGGCTAAGGGGGTCCCAGGGTGTGGCCCATTTGGACCCCAGGGGCATGATTGGCAGGATTTATGTAGGTGACCACTTGTCATTGCTACATGGTAAATATCTAAGCTCAGGGCCCTGTGGTTTCAGAGAAGATGATTTTTGAAGCTTTTATTCATTATGAGTCTTTGGGAGCTAAGGGGCCCCGGGGCGTGGCCCTTTTGGACCCCAGGGGCATGATTGGCAGGAATTATATAGGTGACCACTTGCCGTTGCTACCTGCTAAATATCTAAGCTCTGGGTGCTGTGGTTTCAGTGAAGAAGATTTTTTAAGCTTTTTTTAAATATGAATCTATGGGAGCAAAGGGGCCCCAGCGCGTGGCCCATTTGGACCCCAGGGGCATGATTGGCAGGAATTATGTAGGTGACCACTTGCCGTTGCTGCATGCTAAATATCTAAACTCTGGGCCCTGTGGTTTCAGAGAAGAAGATTTTTGAAGCTTTTTTTCAATTATCAGCCTATGTGAGCTAAGGGGCCCCGGGGTGTGGCCCATTTGGACCCTAGGGGCATGATTGGCAGGATTTATGTAGGTGACCACTTGCCGTTGCTACATGCCAAATACCTCAGCTCTGGGCCCTGTGGTTTCAGAGAAGAAGATTTTTGAAGCTTTTATCCATTATGAGTCTATAGGAGCTAAATAAAGGGCCCCAGGGGTGGCCCGTTTGGACCCCAAGGGCATGATTGGCAGGAATTATGTAGGTGACCACTTGCCATTGCTACATGCCAAATATGTCAGCTCTGGGTCCTGTGGTTTCAGAGAAGAAGATTTTTGAAGCTTTTTTCCATTATGAGTCTATAGGAGCTAAAGGGCCCCGGGGCATGGCCCGTTTGGACCCCAGTGGCATGATTGGCAGGAATTATGTAGGTGACCACTTGCCGTTGCTACATGCTAAATATCTAAGCTCTGGGCCCTGTGGTTTCTGAGAAGAAGATTTTTGCAGCTTTTTTTTTCCATTATGAGTCTATGTGAGCTAAGGGGCCCCGGGGCATGGCCCATTTGGACCCCAGGGGCATGATTGGCAGGATTTATGTAGGTGACCACTTGCCGTTGCTACATGCAAAATGCCTCAGCTCTGGGCCCTGTGGTTTCAGAGAAGAAGATTTTTGAAGCTTTTTCCCATTATGAGTCTATAGGAGCTAAAGGGCCCCGGGGCGTGGCCCGTTTGGACCCCAGGGGCATGATTGGCAGGAATTATTAAGGTGACCACTTGCCGTTGCTACCTGCTAAATATCTAAGCTCTGGGCCCTGTGGTTTCTGAGAAGAAGATTTTTGAAGCTTTTTGTTCCATTATGAGTCTATGGGAGCAAAGGGGCCCCGGGGCGTCGCCCATTTGGAACCCAGGGGCATGATTGGCAGGAATTATGTAGGTGACCACTGGCTGTTGCTACATGCTAAATAACTAAGCTCTGGGCCCTGTGGTTTCTGAGAAGAAGATTTTTGAAGCTTTTTTTTTTCAATATGAGTCTTTGGGAGCTAAGGGGCCCCGGGGTGTCGCCAATTTGGACCCCAGGGGCATGATTGGCAGGAATTATGTAGGTGACCCCTTTCCATTGCAACATGCCAAATATTTCAGCTCTGGGCCCTGTGGTTTCAGAGAAGAAGATTTTTGAAGCTTTTTTCCATTATGAGTCTATAGGAGCTAAAGGGCCCCGGGGTGTGGCCCGTTTGGACCCCAGGGGCATGATTGGCAGGAATTAAGTAGGTGACCACTTGCCATTGCTACATGCTAAATATTTAAGCTCTGGGCCCTGTGGTTTCAGAGAAGAAGATTTTTGAAACTTTTTTCCATTATCAGTCTATGGGTGCGAAGGGGCCCCGGGGTGTGGCCCATTTGTCACCAAGGGGCATGATTGGCAGGAATTATGTAGTTGACCACTTGCCCTTGCTACATGCTAAATATCTAAGCTCTGGGCCCTGTGGTTTCAGAGAAGAAGACTTTTAAATTTTTTCCCTTTATAAGTCTATGGGAGCTATATGTTGCCATGGCAACCAGAATTCCAATCTGATCAGCCCCAAAACCTTATGCAGCCTTTCCCCCTACCTGATGATGCTTCACATGAAATTTGATCAAGATTTGCCATGGGGTATTAGAGATATACTTATTTGAAATTGTTTACGGACGCACGCACGGACGCACGATGGACGACGGACGACGGACAAAAAGTGATCCCAAAAGCTCACCTCGTCACTATGTGACAGGTGAGCTAAAAATATGTTGTGGGTACTTATTAGAATCACCTCAAATTAATTATGTTTTTACGGAGAAATAAGGACAAGAGGTCCATGATGGACCTGAATTGCTCATCTGAGTTAATGACTGACCTTGGCGAAGATACCATCATGTCAAATATTCTGGTAAAGGTTCATGAAGTATGAACCAAAATGTGGCCTCCAGAAGGTGAACTAGTTTTTGACTGAATATGACCAATATTCAAACTTGACCAAGATTATCATCAAGACAAATATTCGGTCATAGTTTCATTAAAATTGTGGCTTCAAATGGGTGATCAATGTGTGTGTGTGTGAATTCGGGTTTAACGTCGCTTTCAACAATTTTTCAGTCATATCACTGGTTGCGACAGGGAGCTCAATGCTCACTTTTATAGTGCTACCTCACTGAAGTATCATGTCCCAGACACATTACATGATACCACACCCAGTCAAATTATCCTGACACTGGGTCGACCAGTCCTAGCTCTACCCCATAAATCTGAGTGCCAAGCGAGGAGCAGCTACCGGTAGTACCATTTTTAACGACTTTGGTATGTCGCGGCCCAGGATCGAACCCGTGACCTCCTGTTCCCCGGAGCGGACACTACCAACTGAGCTATTGGGGCTGGTAAAAATGGGTGATCAGGGTATTAAAGAAGTAGTGACCTTGTTTTTGACCTGCCATGACCCATATTCGAACTTGACTGAGATATCATGAAACTTTGGTTACCAGAATATTTGTCATGATATCTTGGCAATGGTCCATCATTACTCAGGTAAGTGATTTTCAGGTCCATCTTGGACCTCTTGTTCTTATTTCTATATACAAGAGGGCCATGATGGCCCGGGATCGCTCACCCGATCCATAGTGTAACAACTGGGCCCAAGGGAGGGCCATTATTGGCACCAGGGCTTTAATGTGCACGATGTTGAGGGAGGTCTTAAAGGTGAAGCTTCATACCAAACATCAACAAAGGCTATAATTTGAACAATCTTGACAAAGGTCCACTAGATGAAGCTACACACCAAATATCAAAGACCTTGGCCTTGCGGTTTCAGAGAAGATTTTTTTAAAGATATTTCCTACATAAGCCTATGCAAAACCAAATGGCCCCGGGGCTATATAAGTCTATGTAAAACCAAAGGGCCCCGGGGTGGGGGCATTTGTGGCCCCAGGCTTATAATTTGAACAATCTTGGTAGAGGTCCACTAGGTGAAGCTCCATACCAAATATCAAATATATCAAAGATTTTTAAAGACTTCCCTTTATAAGTCTATGTTAAACCAAAGGGTCTCATGGGTGGCGACATTTTTGGCCCCAGGGCTATATTTTGCACAATCTTGATAGAGGTCCACTAGATGAAATTTCACACCAAATATCAAAGACCTAGGCCTTATGGTATCACAGAAGAAGGATTTTTTTAAGATTTTCCCTATTTATGTCCATGTAAAACCAAAGGGCCTTGGAGCGGAGGCATTTTTGGTTTCAGGGCTATTATTTGAACAATCTTGATAGAGGTCCACCAGATGAAGCTTCATACCATATATCAAAGATCTAGGCTTTGTGGTTTCAGAGAAGAAGATTTTTAAAGAATTTCCCTATATTATTCTATGTAAAACCAAAGGGCCCCGGAGCGGGGGAATTTTTGGCCCAAGGGCTATAATTTGAACAATCTTTGTGAGGTCCATTCTATAAAGCTTCATACCAAATATCAAAGTCCTTTTCAGAAAAGAAGTTTTTTAAAGTTGTATGAAAATCAAGGCAAATCTGTGGCCTTTACAAGGTGAAAAAGGCTTTAAAGCAATTTGACATGGTGACCAAAATTTTGACCCAACATGACCCATCATTCAAACATAGCCACTATATCTTCAAGACAAACGTTCCGGTACAGTTTCATGAAGATTGAAGCAGAACTGTGGCATCCAGCGGGTGAACTAAAGTTTTAAAGAAATTTGACCTAGTGACCTAGTTTTTCACCCAACATGACCTATATTCAAATCTGATCAAGACATCTTCCAGAAAGATATTCTGGTATAGTTTCTTGGTGACCAAAAAACAAAACAAGAGGGCCATGATGGCCCTGGATCGCTCACCTGATCCATATTGTACAAACAGAATTGTGGGTAATATATGGTGGTGTGGAGGGTTTGAGCAATTTTGGTTATGCATTATATGGCCATCTGTCTCTAAAAGGAAGCAATTTTATAGGAATGTTCCATGAATGACCCTCTAACAAAATTGCTCAAAATATTTTGCTTAATTGAGCATGATGGCCACCACAGCTAAAAACCTCAAACCTCATTCCTGTCAAATAATTTCATACTCCATCCACTGTTTAAGGAGAAGAAGTCGTTTAAAGGTTTTTCTATTTTTAGCTCTGGCAGCCTATCTTGTTCACCAGAGCGGAACGATTTGAGCAATTTTGGTAGAGGGTCACCTAAGGAACATTCTTGTGAAGTAATTTCAAAATCCATCCACTGGTTAAGGAGAAGAAGTCGTTTAAAGGTTTTTCTATTTTTAGCTCTGGCAGCCATCTTGTTCACCAGAGCGGAACGGTTTGAGCAATTTTGGTAAAGGGTCACCCAAGGAACATTCCAGTGAAATAATTTCAAAATCCATCCACTGGTAAAGGAGAAAAAGTTGTTTAGAGGTTATTCTATTTTTAGCTCTGGCAGCCATCTTGTTCACCCGAGCGGAACGGTTTGAGCAATTTTGGTAGAGGGTCACCAAAGGAACATTCCTGTGAAGTAATTTCGAAATCCATCCACTAGTTAAGGAGAAAAGGTCGTTTAACTCATTATCCCCTAGCGTCGCTTATATGCGGCCGATAAAATATCGATGTAGTCCCGCGCGCCGCATAAAAGCGACAGGTAAATTCTTATCGGTATACCGTACGTCGCGTATATGTGGGCCGCAAACAAGTACTCCATTTCCCGAGCGTCGCGTATAAGCGACGCTTACCATTGGTCTACAAAACTAAAAAATATCGGCAAGTTCGCCTTTCAGCCAATAAAAACGCAGTTTACAAACACTGTTCGAATATTTTTCTTGCCAAAAATTGAAAATTCCACGTGTTTACCGGGAAGGAAAAGCGAGAATTTTGAGGTAAAAAATCATGGAAAACAGCGAAAATACGCGACCACAGCTTGCGATCGGTAATAATATAATGGAGTCTGATGTCAGTGATGGCGAGTTCTCCGGTTTTGGCTCAGATGCGGCTGGAAGTGACATAGAAATTGACGGAAATTCGTCAGTTTCAAGTGTGCACACGGCAGACTTGTCCGATTTGGAGGAGGATTTGTCGGCTCGTGAGAGTGATGGCTCAGATGAGGATGCTAATGCACAGCAACCTCGCTGGCAAGTAAATGATAGGTCTGACATCAGGAAATCCCCATTTGGAGGACCCCAGCCTGGCCCTACCATAACTCTTGGACCTGATGACAATGAACTAGATTTTTTTAACCTTTTCTTCCCAAGGTTTCTTCTGGAACTCATTGTTGCCCAGACCAATCTGTATGCCAGGCAAAAAAATGCTCAGAGACCGGACCCAAACTGGAGAGAGGTGAATGTGAGAGAGATGATGGCCTGGTTAGGAATGAGACTGTACATGAGCATTCTGCATCTTCCACAGACTGCCATGTACTGGTCTACAGATTCCTTGTTTGGCAATCTCAACATTCGCCGGATAATGAAGCGAGACCGGTTTGACAAAATCACGCAGTACTTCCATCTTGCTGACCGACAGAGAAATCCACAAAAGGGACAGCCAGGCCATGATAAACTTCACTTGGTACGACCCGTTCTCCAAGCGGTGCAAGATACCTGTCTACGGAATTACAATCCTAACCAGAATGTGTCTGTTGATGAGGCAATGGTAAAATTCAGAGGTCGACTGTCATTTCGACAATATTTACCGGCCAAACCAACAAAGTACGGCATAAAGGTATGGATGCGTGCTGATCCAACCAACGGCTATACAAATGATTTCCAGGTGTATACAGGCAGAGAAGGTGGTAATAGGGAAGTTGGTCTTGCAACAAGAGTGGTACTTGACCTGACACGGAGCATTTGGGGGCATTTCCACATTGTGAATACTGATAACTACTTCACTAGTCCGGAATTGGCCCAGCAGCTTCTGCTCCAGGATACATACCTGAGAGGGACGGTGCGAAACAACCGAAAAGGCTACCCTCTTCAGCTTCTGCCCAAAAGGGATGTCAGAAACCAAGGCCAGTTCAAGACGGCCACCAAGGGTCATCTTACTGCCTGTGTGTGGATGGACAAAAAGCCTATTTACACTTTGTCCACTGCAGAGAACCCTGCGAACTTAGTAACTGCCGTCCAGCGCAAGTCTAGAACAGGTGAAGTCCTCCAGGTTCCAGCTCCGTCCATAATCCCAGAATACAACAATAACATGAATGGGGTAGATGTGGCTGATCAGCTCAGAACGGAATACAGTACATACAGAACTTCCAAGAAATGGTGGCGCTACCTTTTTTGGTTTTTGTTCGACCTTGCTGTCACCAATGGTTTCATTCTGATGCGAGAATCAGCCAACCATCAACGGAGAACCAAGAACAACAGGGCAAAAGTGCGAACCATGGTGGACTTTCGGATGAACCTGGCTAAGCTGTTGATCTCGGACTTCACTGACAATGAAACTGCTGCTCTTGCCACAGTCCAAGCTGGCCACTTCAGCTCCAAAGGAGACAAACGCGGAAGATGTCGACAATGTTCCAAGGATAAGCGCCGCCGTGATGTCATCTGGGTGTGTCGACAGTGCAATGTTCATTTGTGCGTTGACTGTTTCCAGCCATACCACCGGGACTTGGCGAAAAATAAGTGAAGATGCTGGTCTTGTATAAAGTGTATATAGCCTTGTAGTGCTCACCTCAAGTGAGAAATTGTGTTTTTTAGTGTTTTCTATGGGTGGAGGGAAGTGTATGTGTAGATCAAAGTGTAAATATGAAGCAAAAGCAAAAAAAAAAGGAAAAAAATGCATTACATTATATCAGGTCAATGCAATGAAATTAGTTACATGGTAAATCCCACTTTTTATAGATAAAACTTTAGTAAGATGTACAGGGGTATACATTACTTTTCTTATTATGATTCAAACATAGACTTTTGTGGCTCATTAGAACCACCTGGCTATGTTTGGAGCATAAAAGTGAAAAACAGAAGTACATATTTGATAACCCTTCTTGCATGGACATGTTTATAATGTCGTGAAAAAAAATATATATATATATGTGTGTGTTTTGAGTGGTTTGGTGTTTACATGTTTATAATGTATTATATTAGTGCTAAAAGTGTTTCTTTGGAAATATTTTGTTCTCAATTTGGAGTATAAATGTATTCCTGGAGATTCTCATTGAAATTATGGAAATTATGAAAGAGTAAGTCATTTTCTTTATCACCCATCCTGCATGTAATTCAGAATTTTGCATGTGTTTGGTATGCTCTTGTAGATAATTTTTTCATCTACCTTTGTGTCAAATTTCAAAGTCAAGACACTTGTAACAATTGAATTATACATAAAATAACATTGCAACCCTCAGTTTTAAAATTCATTTCTAATCAAAGCTAGAAAATGTCTAGGGAGATAGGCACTGAAATACTGATAAGCCTCACAGGTATCAGCTGCAGCAGTATTTGCCAGGGAATGACTGGAGATAAGATTCTAGGGGATAATGAGTTAAAGGTTTTTTCTGTTTTTTAGCTCTGGTAGCCATCTTGTTCACCAGAGCGGAACATTTTGAGCAATTTTGGTAAAGGGTCACCCAAGGAACATTCCAGTGAAATAATTTCAAAATCCATCCACTGGTTAAGGAGAAAAAGTTGTTTAAAGGTTATTCTATTTTTAGCTCTGGCAGCCATCTTGTTCACCCGAGCGGAACGGTTTGAGCAATTTTGGTAGAGGGTCACCCAAGGAACATTCCTGTGAAGTAATTTCGAAATCCATACACTAGTTAAGGAGAAGAGGTCATTTAAAGGTTTTCTGTTTTTTAGCTCTGGTAGCCATCTTGTTCACCAGAGCGGAACATTTTGAGCAATTTTGGTAGAGGGTCACCCAAGGAACATTCCAGTGAAATAATTTCAAAATCCATCCACTGGTTAAGGAGAAAAAGTCGTTTAAAGGTTATTCTATTTTTAGCTCTGGCAGCCATCTTATTCACCCGAGCGGAACGGTTTGAGCAATTTTGGTAGAGGGTCACCCAAGGAACATTCCTGTGAAGTAATTTAAAAATCCATCCACTGGTTAAGGAGAAAAAGTTGTTTAAAGGTTATTCTATTTTTAGCTCTGGCGGCCATCTTGTTCACCCGATCGAACATTTTGAGCAATTTTGGTTGAAGGTCACCGAAGGAACTTTCCTGTGAAGTAATTTCGAAATCCATCCACTGGTTAAGGAGAAGAAGTCATTTAAAGGTTTTTCTATTTTTAGCTCTGGCGGCCATTTTGTTCACCCGAGTGGAACGGTTTGAGCAATTTTAGTAGAGGGGCACCCAAGGAACATTCCTGTGCAATTATTTCAAAATCCATCCACTGGTTAAGGAGAAGAAGTCGTTTAAAGTTTTTTCTATTTTTAGCTCTGGTGGCCATCTTGTTCACCTGAGCGGAACGATTTGAGCAATTTTGGTAGAGGGTCACCCAAGGAACCTTCCTGTGAAATTATATCAAAATCTTCGCACTGGTTAAGGAGGAGAAGTCGTTTATAGGTTTTTCTATTTTTAGCTCTGGCGGCCATCTTGTTCACACGAGCGGAACAATTTGAGCAATTTTGGTAGAGGGTCACCCAAGGAATATTCCTGTGAAATTATTTAAAAATCTGTCCAGCAGTTTTTGAGAAGAAGTTGTTTAAAGAAAGAGTTGACAATGGACGGACACATGCACACACGGACGACGGACAAAGACCGATCACAAAAGCTCACCTTGAGCACTTAGTGCTCAGGTGAGCTAAAAACCAAACTAGATCGCGCAGTCGGTGGTATACCATCGCAAATACCCGCTTTTTCTATTCTGACCTTTGACCTTGGGGCCAAGTTGTGGTCAAGTTCACACAAAAAGTAGTCCAATATGTTCTACATTCCAAGGGCTGTCCACTAATCAAGTTTTGGAAGTGCAATCCCAACAGTTTAGAAGATATGATAAAGTCCTACTTTTTGACATTTGACCCTGGGGCCATGTTGGGGTCAAGGTTCTTCAAAAAGTAGTCCAATATGTTCTACCATCCAAGGGCTATCCACTAATCAAGTTTCGGAAGTGCAATCCCAACAGTTTAGAAGATATGATAAAGTCCTACTTTTGACCTTTGACCCTGGGGCAATGGTGGGGTCAAGGTCACAAAAAATTAGCCCACTGCCATTTACATACCATGTTCTATCCACATGCAAAGTTTCAAAAGTGTAACTTCATTGGTTGCAGATCCATTTACAAGAAACATGACTGACAGACAGACAACCACTCAACTCTGGTACGAAAAAGCGGGTATAAAAACTGTGGCCTCTAGAGGGTGAACAAGGTTTCAAAGAAATTTGACCTTGGGATCTTGTCCTTGATCTGACATATTCAAACTTGACCAAGATATCATCAAGACTAACATTCTGGTAAAGTTCCATGAAGACTGAAGTAAAGCTGTGACCTCTAAAGAGTGAACAAGGTTTTAAAGCAATTTGACCTAGTGACCCAGTTTTTTATATCTGAACTTGACTAAGATGTCATCAAGACAACCATTCTGGTAAAGTTTCATGAAGATTAAAGCCAATCTGTAGCCTGTAAAGAACGAACAAGGTTTTAAAGCAATTGACTTAGTTTTGCTTCTTCACCCATATTCAATCTTGACTGAGATATCATCAACACAGACATTCTGGAAATATTTCATAAAGAGTGAAGCAAAATCTGTGGGCTCTTCACAGTTGAACAATGTTTTGAGGCAATTTGACCTTGTGACCTTGTTTTTGATCCTACATGACCCATATTCGAAATTGGCTGAGATATCATCAAGACAAACATTCTGGTAAAGTTCCATGAAGATTGAAGGAAAACTGTAGCCTCCAGAGAGTCACAATCTTGTGCACAAGACCAGAACTGTTTAGATATTTCTGTAGAGGGTCATCTAAGCAACATTCCTATGAAGTTTGAATGCATTGGAGTGGGTCTCCCATATAATATTCTTGAGAAGTTGGAATAAAACTGGACCAAATTATCATTTATAGGTTTTTCTATTTTTAGCTATGGGGGCCATTTTGTTACTCTGAGCAGAACCATTTTAGTTATTTTGGTAGAGAGTGTCTTAAGAAACATTCCTTGAAGACGTTTGACTGAGATTGGCTGAGGGGTATAGGAGGAGTTGTTATTTGAAGATTTGCTATTTGTAGCTCTGGCGACTATCATTGTTCATTGAAGCTATTTAAGCAGAGAGACACCTAAGCAACATTCCTGTGAAGTTAAAAAGTGAATCAAACTGGCCAAAGGGTTCAGGAGGCACTCGCATTTAAAGCATATTGTCAATGTTTTTCTATTTTTAGTTCTGGTGGTCATTTTGCTCATCAGAGCGGAACAGTTTCTGGCCCAAAAGTATAAGGGGGGGGGGGGGGGGGGGGGTGTGTTGTTGTTTGGAATTTTTTCTTTATTTTTTTATCTTTTTTAAGCTCTGGCTGCCATCTTGTTAATCAGAGTCGAACCATTTTAGCTCTTTTGATACAGGGTCACCTAAGCGACATTCCTTTGAAAGTTCATTGAAACTGGCCCAGGGGTATAATAGAGTTTGTCCATTTTTAGCTGTGGTGGCCATTGTTGGCCCCTGCCCATCGGGGCTTGAAGAAATATATGGGCTGCATGATGCTTCCACGCAGAGCTGAAACCGACCCGCACACCAGCACTGGTTAACCGCTTAGAGGCTCTAAGCCTGCCCAGACAAAGTGGTGCGAGTCGGCCCATACATGCATATAAACCCTATTGGTTTAATCAGGCGGCAGGGCTTGAGATGTCATTTCATCTCAATGTCTGGTAAAAGTCCCACAAAATTGGAAGCAACGTCTCCAAAATGACCTTTACAGTATTGATGGGAACGTTTAACCTCAGATCAAACAAACATTATGTTCATTGGAGCAGAACTATTTTAACTATTCTGCTTGGGAGCCACCTAGGCAACATTCCTGTGAAGTTTGAATTAAATTGGTCCAAGGGTTTAGGAGGTTGACATTTAAAGCAAATTGTTGACATTTACTATTTTTAGCTCTGGAGGCTATTTTACTCAGCCGAGCGTAACTGTTTTTAGCTATTTTTAGCAGATCATCACCTGAGCCATTGGGTACAGGAGGAGTTGTTGTTCAAAGATTTTTCTATTTTTAGCTCTGGTGGCCAACTTGTTCATTGGAGGGGAACAATGTTAGCTTAATTGGTAGTGTGCCTCAGAGGCAACATTCGGCCCAACGGTTTAGGAGGAGTTAACATTTGAAGCAAATTATTGACACCACATGACACACAACGGACATTGATCAATCATATTATGCACGAACCAGATGCATGTGAGATAAAAATTGAACAAGTGATGCGTCGAAAAATAGCAAATTAACCCTTTTTGTACCAGAAACCTCTAAAAGAGTGCAGGCCCAGATCAGACGCCGCAGAATGCGGCGTCTGATCAGGGCCTACACTGTTTGCAAAAAGTTCAGCCATTTTTCAAATAAATTTTGAAGAAAACACAGTGTTGACGGGGACGTTAAACCTCAAATCAAACAAACAAACAAACAAAGAAAACACAACCTGACACCCCTTAATTTTGAAGTGAACTCCTGCCATATATGAGAAGGGATGTTCCATTTGGTACAAAAAGGGTTAATGGCAAACAGTTGTAACAGACACATTCTGTAGCACCTCTGTTTGCTGATAGGCCTGTCTGTCAGAATACATAATTATGGAAAATACAGTAAACTCCGTTCAGAAAATCTGAATCATCGATTTTTTCGTTTCTTTCTTTTAATACTCATTTTAGCCCATACATCACTATGGGAAAGTTGTAGACCTCACCCTCCGCCGATTTCTCCAACAAATCGTATGCCTCTGCAACAGCCAGGAAAGGCTGTGATTATTTGGGGAAAATTGCAAAATCTAAATTTTCGTTTACAGACTAAGACATTCTGACAGGTTCGACACACCCTTTTAAACCATATATAGAAGTGGTTACTGCTCTTGTAAATTACAAGGGCGTCTATATTTTATTTGCACGATCACTTCATGGAAAATCATTAGCTGTGACACCACATCTGATATCGGTATAATTCATTTTGACCACTGTTGACGGCACATCGCCCTAGCGGCTCCCCGTTCCTAGTGAGCTTCTATTTAGTCATTCGAATGTACGGTATGTCGTAATTGCATATCTATTTATAAAGTGCATCACATGGATTTGAATATTTATTATTTTACCTGACAATCATCATCAAATGGACTTAGTCTGTGGTCTCATTTCTTTGTTTTGCAATTTTCTCCAAATAATCACAGCCTTTCCTGGCTTTCGCAGAGGCATACGACTTGTTGGAGAAATCGGCGGAGGGTGAGGTCTAAAACATTCCCATAGTGATGTATAGGCTAAAATGAGTAATAAAAGGAAGAAATGAAAAAATCGATGATTCAGATTTTCTGAACGGAGTTTAGTAGATTTTGAGAGAAGCCTGTCGGTCAGAATACATGCGGACAACACAGTAGTAGATTTTTGGAAGTACTCTGGGAGAGAGGACTGTCTGTCAGAATACAGAGTACTTCGGGGAAGTACTTCGGGGAAGTACTGTCAGTGGTAAAGGAATAATTATTCAGAGGAATTATGGTACATGTAAAACTATATGGCCTGACAAGGACAGACATCATCTGACTAAAGCATGCTCAAAGCCTGAGGGTTTTTGTCTTAAAAAGTTGCAAAATATCAGCCACATCACGAGATAAGATACAAAACAGCCTGCTCAGCTATAGAGGTTAGCAAAAGTCTTGAATTGTTTGTTTCCGAGACAAGAGGTATTGTACTTACCAAGTGGGCCCCGTCAAGCGATTTTGGTACTTATCGCCTATGCGAGCAGCGAAGGTTCAGGCGAGCTACACATCCACGCAGTCTCGCCAGAACCTTTGCTGCTCGCTCGTACAAGCAGTGAATCAAGAGGAACCTTCAGACAGAAAGCCATATCCCCCCTCTGAATGGTTGGGCATGCGCAGTTAAATTTTTCATGACGGAATGCTCAAAGACACAAATTCGCTTGGCGGGGCTCAAGTGATGATCAAACTGTGTATAATAAAAAATGATCAGCACCTTTGCTGTGTTCAAATGGCAATACAGGTTGTTTTTTTCATGATGTGGCTTATAAGTCTGTCTATTATCATAATGCATGACTTTGACAAAACAAATGAATATCATTAGCAATGCCATACAATGCATTGTTACTACTGAAAGCAACTCATGGATCTGCACGTGACATGTACTCATGCATTTCAAAATTCTCAAACTTCCTTATATTGCATCACTAATCCTTCAAAACATCAACTGACATTATGTTTTTTTTCTTTTTTTTTTTTTTCATTTTTCAGACATGCTAAGGCTCGACACTATGCAGATAGTTCACATGACTTTGCTCTGAAAAATGAATAAAGCCAAAGCTTGCAGGATTCTGGTGCAAAGCCTCACAGGATTCTGATGGGATTCAGCCCTGTCTGATCCAGTGACACAGTCTGGCTGACCCAGTGACACAGTCCTAGGATTCTGTCCTGGCTGACCCAGTGACATAGCCTAACATTATTCTGACTTGTCTGAGCTAGTGATTAAGTCTGTCATACCCAGTCTCATAGGACTCTCCTAGCTGACCCAATGCTATCTATGGTCTTGAATGAATTTGTGCTGTCTGATCCAGTGACACAGCATCACAAGATTTTCACAGGATTCTGTCTCGGCTGATCCAGTGGCATAGTCTCACAGTACATGTATTTGGTCCTGGCTGACCCAGTGACATGTTCTCACAGGATGTGTTATGCCAATGACCCAGTAACATAGTCTCAAAGAATTCTGCCCTAGCTGACCCAGTGACAGCCTCACAGGGTTCTGTCCTGGCTGACCCAGTCTCAAAGGATTCTGTCCTGGCTGATCCAATGACACTGTCTCACAGGATTCTGTTGTGACTCGCTAGGGAAGTCTCACAGAATTCTGCCCTAGCTGACCCAGTGACAGCCTCACAGGGTTCTGTCCTGGCTGACACAGTGACATGTTCTCACAGGATGTGTTATGCCAATGACCCAGTAACATAGTCTCACAGAATTCTGCCCTAGCTGACCCAGTGACGGCCTCACAGGGTTCTGTCCTGGCTGACCCAGTGACATGTTCTCACAGGATGTGTTATTCCAATGACCCAGTACCATAGTCTCACAGAATTCTGCCCTAGCTGACCCAGTGACGGCCTCACAGGGTTCTGTCCTGGCTGACCCAGTCTCAAAGGATTCTGTCCTGGCTGATCCAATGACACTGTCTCACAAGATTCTGTTGTGACTCGCTAGGGAAGTCTCACAGGATTCTGTCCTGGCTGTGGACACGGTCTCACAGGATTTTGTCCCGGCTGACTGTGTGAGTCTCACATGATTTTGTCCTGGCTGACCCAGTGACCCAGTCTCACAGGGCTCTGTCTGGCTGACCCAGTAACAGTCTCACAGGATTTTGTCCTGGCTAACCCAGTGACCCAGTCTCACAGGGCTCTGTCTGGCTGACCCAGTCACAGTCTCACAGGATTTTGTCATTCTGACCCAGGGACACAGACTCATGGTTTGATTGACTGACTGTTTGAAGTTTAACTTCCCCGCTAACACTGTATAGGTCATTTTGGAGATGTTGCTTCCAATTTTGTGGGACTTTCACCCGACATTGAGATGAAATGACATTTCAAGCCCTGTCGCCAAATGAAACCTTTAAGGTTTATCAGCATGGACAGTCCGACTTGCACTGCTTTGCCTGGGTAGGCTGATCCTCTAAGCGGTTTACCATGTCCTGTCCTGTCTGACCCAGTGATATTTTGTCCTGTTTTCTCTGGGCTAACCTAGTGACAGTTTCACATGATTTTGTTCTGGACATAGTGGGTATCGTCTGTCAGCCCTATCCATTTCTGATTTTCACCTACATTTGCAAACTGAATGTCAAACAGTGTGGATATGGATGAGATAGCTTATTCAGAAACCATCTGGGCCCAGTTGTTCAAAACTAATGACGTCTTTAGTAAACGTATCATTAAAACTTTAATCTTTAAATATGGCAAATATGCTGAAATTTTTGCTGAAAAAATGCGAGCAAGCTTTTGCAGACGCAAAAGCTGCTCAAATTTTTTCAGCAAAAAATACCAAAATTTATGATATTGTACTTGCTAGAACAGTTAACAATATGACCACTAACGAGCTCGTTAAGCTAACGATGCTCTTGAACAACTGGTGCCTGATCTCTATGCTTGAACTACCGTAAAAATCCTAAAAATTCGGACATCTTTTAGGACTTGCTGTAATTCTCCTAAATATTTTTAACCAATTTGTTTCATGATCTGGCACTGAAACCACATGGCAAACAGTGCAGACCCAGATCAGACTGCTCCTTCAGGAGCAGTCTGATCTGGGTCAGCTCTGTTTGTTCAGGCCTGTTATGATCAATACGGTATGCAACAAAATCAT
>OY757010.1:208304954-208484894 GCA_963580285.1 Lucinisca nassula | reverse complement strand
CCTCTGATTTAAAAGATCATCTCAAATTAAGTGAAATAATCAAAACCCAAAAACGAGAATCGGTGAACCCAAAGATGCACAGTAGCAGGAGGGTTATGTTTGTTTGTTTGTTTTAAGGTTTAATGTCCCTGTCAACACTTTTTAGGTCCTTTTAGAGACATTGATACCAAATTTTGTGGGACTTTTACCCGACATTGAGATGAAATAACATCCCAAGCCCTGCCGTCCAATTAAACCAATAGGGTTTAGCTGATACTAATTTATTTTAGTTCGATTGCAGGATAGGGTTTATATGCATGGACGGTCCACCCCGCATCACTTCTGGGCATGCTGAGAACCTTTATGCAGTTAACCAGTCCTCATGTGTGGTTGGTTTAAGCTCTGCGTGGAAGGAAGGTTATGTTAGTGAAAGAGTAAAACAAGAGGGCCCAGATTCGCAAACCTGAGTGTCACTGTCTCTAGTACATTCTATATTAGGCTCTGGTGGCCATCTTGTTCGTCAGAGTGGAACAATTTTAGCTATTCTGGAAGGGAGTCACCTGGGCAGCATTCCTGCGAAGTTTGAATCAAATTGTCCCAAGGGTTAAGGAGGAGTTCGGGTTTGAAGCAAATTTACAATGTTTTTCTATTTTTAGCTTATTGGCCATTTTGTTTGCTGGAGCGGGATAGTTTAAGCTATTTTGGTAGAGGGTCATCTATATTCTTATGAAGTTTGTATGAAATTGGCCCAAGGGTACAGGAGGAATTGTTGTTTGAAGATTTTTTTTCTATTTTTAGCGCTGGTATTCATCTTGTTTGTCAGAGCTAAACGATTTTAGCTCTTTTGGTAGTGAGTCACCAAGACAACTTTCCTGTGAAGTTTGAATCCAACTGGCCCAAGGGATTAGGAGGAGTTTGCGTTTGAGGCAAATTTACTATGATTTTCTAATTTTAGCTCTGGCAGCCATTTTGTTCATCCAAGCAAACATTTTAGCTATTTCGGTAGAAGGTCATCTTAGCATTATTCCTATGCAGTTTGAATAAAATTGGCCCAAGGATACAGGAAGAGTTGTCGTTTCAAGATTTTTTTCTATTTTTAGCTCTGGCGGCCATCTTGTTTGTCAGAGCGGAAAAATTTTAGCTGTTTTAGGCAACATTCCTGTGAAGTTTGAATCATATTGAGCCAAGGAAGAGTTCCCGTTTGAAGCAAATTTACGATGATTTTCTTTTCATAGCTCTAGTGGCCATTTTGTTCATCGGAGCGGGATCGTTTTAGCTATTTTGGTAGAGGGTCACCTAAGCAACATTCCTATGAAGTTTGAAGAAATTCGGCCATGGGTACAGGAGGAGTTGTCATTTGAAGATTTTTTCTATTTTTAGCTCTGGTGGTTCATCAGAGCAGAATGATTTTAGCTATTTTGGTAGGGAGTCACCTATCCAACATTCCTGTGGTTTGAATGAAATTGGGCCAAGGGTACAGGAGTTGTCGTTTGAAGGTTTTTTCTATTTTTAGCTCTGGCAGCCGTCTTGTTCATCAAAGTGGAACGAGTTTAACTATTTTGGTAGAGAGTCACCTGGCCAACATTCCTGTGAAGTTTGAATCGAATTGGCCCAAGGGTTTAGGAGGAGATCGCATTTGAAGCAAATTTACGATGTTTTTCTATTTTTAGCTCTGGTGGCCATTTTGTTCATTGGAGCTGAATTGTTTTAGCTTTTTGGTAGAGGGTCATCTAAGCAACATTCCTCTGAAGTTTAAATGAAATTGGCCGAAGAGTACAGGAGGAGTTGTCGTTTCAAAATTTTTCTATTTTTTGCTCTGGCAGCCATCTTGTTTGTCAGAGCCAAATGATTTTAGCTATTTTGGTAGGGAGTCACCTAAGCAACATTCCTGTGAAGCTTGAATCATATTGACCGAGGTTTTAGGAGGAGTTCACTTTTGAAGCAAATTTACGATGTTTTTCTATTTTTAGCTGTGGCAGCCATTTTGGTAGAGGGTTACCTGAGCAACATTCCTATGAAGTTTGAATGAAATTGGGCCAAGGGTACAGGAAGAGTTGTCATTTGAAGATATATTCTATTTTTAGCTCTGGCGGCCATAACTTTACTTTGAGGAAAATGCCTTCTGAGTCTATTTTAGGGTCTTTGACGATGCAAGGAAGGTTTACGTCTTTCCAATGAGAAAGTGAACGTAACGATATATTTTTTTCAATAATTTTATGCATTTTTCAAAAAAACAATTTTTTTTCTAAAATTATACAACAAGTTATATCTACATTCAAGTGACTGTGACATTTATCATTATGAAAAAAAAAAAAAAAAAAAAAAAAAATCTGTATTATAGTGTAGCTGAACTTTTACTTTCTCACTAATTTTGACATGTGTTTTGTCACATCCACCTTTTTTTTTTAGCCCATATACAAGAAAGGGCCTTGAACTTCTACATGCTGCCTTGGAGCAGAGAATCCTGGCTTGCTGGCAACCAGAAAGAACTGTCATTCTGTAAAAGCTGGCATAGAATTTAAAGGTCTGGAATGGTATGTTACTGGTAGACTCCTCACTTGTTATATGTTGGACAAGTCCATTTGTCACAATAACTATATTTTTTTATTTTTCCTCAAAAACATGCCTATAGAATTTTGACCCCCTGAACCCCACTTTTATATAATAAAACTGGGGTTTTCAAGGGTATATATCAATTTTCTTATTTCTCCTCGAAAACAGAGATTGTGGGTACTTGTTAGAACTGCCTCAACTGAGAAGATTTGTTTGTTTGTTTGTTTTGAGGTTTAACGTCCCCGTCAACACTGTAAAGGTCATTTTGGAGACGTTGCTTCCAATTTTGTGGGACTTTTACCCGACATTGAGATGAAATGACATCTCAAGTCCTGTCGCCCAATGAAACCAATAGGGTTTATTAGCATGGACGGTCTGCCGCGCACAGCTTTAAATCCTCTAAGCGGTTTACCAGTACTGGTGTGCGGGCCAGATTCAGCTCTGCGTGGAAGCATCATGCAGCTCATATATTTCTTCAAGCCCCTATGGGCGGGGGCCGCCAACTGAGAAGAAATAAGAAAAATATTGTGGGTACTTGTTCGAACTGCCTTGACTGAGAAGAAAATATCAGATTTTTATTTGAAATTTTTCATTTTTGGTGCAAAATTTTTTAATATACTTGAATAGAGAAGTGTTTTCGTAATATATTCTGTTTTTGATAGTACATCCTGGACACTGATAAATTCTGATTGCCTATGTACCTTTAACTGGTAACCATGGGTTAATAAATTAACACTTATCCTGCTGAATAAATTAATCCATATCTTCCATTGCTATATGTTGGACAAGTTCATTTGTCATAATGGGGTGTCAGGCCTATTTTTTCATCTTTATTCTAGTTTTGACGGTAAATTCTGTTAGCAAAGAGAGCAGGCCCTGATCAGACGCCGCATTCTGCGGTGTCTTATCTGGGCCTACACTGTTTGCCAAGGTACCCGTTTAGGAGTTTCCCGCATGCAATGGGTTAAGCCACATACGCCATCAGAATACTTGATAAAATGTTTCATTCAAATTCACAAACTTATCAACAAATAGTGTAGATCCTGATCAGATGGCTTCTTCAGAAGCCACTGGATCTAGATCTACACTGTTTGCAAAGGCAGCAAGTGGTGTGTTCAGCAGGATAAGGGAATCTTCCTTAACTTTATTTTTCAAAATTTTGGTGTTAAGTTATAATTATTTCTAGAATTGTTTTTAGAAAATGGATGAACTTTTTCCAGAAAGGGACAAAAGAGAGATGTTTGATATGAGGTTTAACATCCCCGTCAACACTGTAAAGGTCATTTTGAAGAGGTTGCTCCCAACTTTGTGGGACTTTTACCCGATATTGAGATGAGTGAGTGAGTGTTTGAGTTTTACGTCTCACCAACAGCCAAGGTCATACAGACAGGGGACCTCAGTTTAAAGACTCATCCCAAAGTCTGGAGAGGCCCGGGATCGATCCTGAGGCCCCTGGTTTGCAAGGCAAGTAGCATAACCACTACACCACGGAGGCTTCTAATATCGAGATGAAATGACATCTCAATCCCTGCCACCCAATAAACCAATAGGGTTTATAAGCATGGACGGTCCGACTCGCATCGCTTTGCCTGAGCAGGCTTAGATCCTCTACGCGGTTTACCAGTACTCGTGTGCGGGTCGGTTTCAGCTCTGCATGGAAGCATCCTGCAGCCCATCTATTTCTTCAAGCTCCGAACAAACAAAAGAGGGCAAAGAAAGAATAGGGGATGAAAGAGAAAGAACAGGGGGGAAAAAGAGGAACACAAATGAAAATGATGAAACAGAAGAAATAAAACAATCCCCCTCTACCTTTACCAGCTGGACACAGGCCTCATACTGACCAAGCTTTTCAAAGCCTGAAAGACCTGATTTTGCAGCCTTAACCCTCATCCTACTGTACATGACAACCATAATCTTTGCAAACAGTGTAGATCCAGATCAGAAGCATCTGATCAGGATCTACACTGTTTGTAATGCAGTTTGTGACATGAACACATTATATCAAATAATTTGATTGGTGAATAGGCAGAAATGGGTGTAGCGAAATAATTTTATTCAAAGGATATAGGAGGGGGCCTCCGTGGCCTAGTGCATAAGAGCGCTGACTCTTAGTCAGTAGGTCTCTCACCGCCGTAGGTTCGAGCCTCACTTGGGCCACGTGTGAGACGCCAAGTTCTGCAACGGAAGGTCAGGTGTTTTTTCTCCGGGTACTCCGGTTTTCGCCCACCTCTGATTAACGATCGGCTCGATATGAGTGAAATAATCTTGAAAGGGCCGTAAAACTCAAACCAAAAAAAAAAAAAAGAATACAGGAGGAAAAATCAAAATTTAAAAAGCCTGACAAGAAACAATCAAGCCCTAAAAGCCTGAAATCCTGCATATGCCTGAAAAATATGAGGCCTGTGGACATCACAAAAACACACCTCCCCCTTGAACCCCAATTTTGTATAGTAAAACTGGGGTTTACAGGGGTAAACCTTATTTTTCTGATTTCTGCTCTAAAATATAGAGTGTGGGTACTCGTTAGAACCGCCTCATCGAAACAGTTCTGGGTTTACAGGGGTAAACCTTATTTTTCTGATTTCTGCTCTAAAATATAGAGTGTGGGTACTCGTTAGAACCGCCTCATCGAAACAGTTCTAACGAGTATACTGGTGTTACTAATTACCGGTGTATTAGCTGTTCAACTCAGTATATAAAACAAACTGTTCTACCGATTCTGATAAATTGTGTCTAGTCAAACTATTGTTTAATTCCTTCAACTGAAATAAACAATATATTTTTTCAAAATAAACCCCAACCGGCTAAATTGTTTATTTATATTGGACTACCCCTGCCACCATCTGGCATGTCCGGTGTTACTAATTACCGGTGTATATGTAAACAAATCTTGTAGAAAGTTATTTGGGTATAAGAGCCTACATTGGACGAGGTTCTGTAATGAAATAGTTATTAGCCTTCAAAATGAAAGCAAAAAGGGCCTGTTGGAAAGCTTTTTTTTGTTGTTTCTACAGCATGTTTTATGAAGTATACCATTTTATTAACTACACAAAACAGAACATCATTATTTATGATTACAGATAAAAGAAGTCACTTACCCTGAGAAACGGACAGGTCTGATATATTTTTTTCTTAATAAAGACAGAGAGAAAAATGTCTTGTAAACAATGATGTGAGAAATTCCGAATGATGTTAATGCACGCGCTAGTAATTCGGGTAAAACAGAATACACCGGTAATTAGTATACACCGGTAATAAGTACATAGGGGATATAGTAAAACTGGGGTTTACAGGGGTAAACCTTACTTTTCTTATTTCTGCTTTAAAATATATTTGAGCAGAACTAAGAAAAATATCAAAATTTTTCATAAAAATCTTCATTTATTCAGCGACAAAACTTACTATGTATTTGAATAGGCCTGTGTTCGTAATGAAAGACACCAGGCCTTGCCCAATGCCCCAGTGATGAGAATTGCAACAAGTCCTTAAGGTGTCTGAATTTTTACGTTTTTTAAAGGGGTATGTTGGTAAACTTGGTAAACAGTGCATGCAGAATGCAGCGTCTGATCAGGGCCTGCACTATTTGCTAACAGAAATTTCCGTCAAAATTAGAATAGAACGAAAAAATAAGCCTACCACCCCTTATATTACAAATGGACTTGTCCAACATATAGCAATGAAATAGTCCACCAGTATATGATGGGCTAACCCTTGTCCTGCTGAGCCCGGATATGCCTTATCTTTGAAACAATGTAGATCCAGATCAGATGGCTTCATCAGATGGCTTCTGAAGAAGCCTGAAGAAGCCATCTGATCAGGACCTTCATTGTTTGCCATCCAGTTTATGAATTTGTTGCAGTAATTTGCATCAAGTAATCTGATTGGCTGATAATCAGTAGTGGGTGTGACATATTTAAATAGTCAGCAGGACAATGGTTAAGGAACTCATTCTGGCTTCTTATTCCACGGTATATCTTCCAGTTCAGGTTTTAAAACATGTCAATTTTTCTTCAGAATGAAGATTAATGCTGATTTCTCTTTCAGACAAAAGGTTCTATAAATACCTTGAAATTTGGAACCATCAAAATCAGGTAGTACAAATAGCATAAAAATTCCAACAGCGAGGCTGGTATACAGGTGTATCCAACACAGTTGCTTTGTGTTTTATAGCCCAATAAACAGCCATAGTCATGTCAGGCCAGTCAGTAATCCACACAGTTTCTTGACTGACTTTCAAAGATTACCCTTTTGTAGAATATACCATATAACAGTAACTTCACCACAGCAGGTGTGAAGGGAATGTGTGATGGCTGTTAACCCTTGTCCTGCTGAGCCCGGATATGCCTTATTTTCCAAACAATGAAGATCCAGATCAGATGGCTTCTGATGAAGCCATCTGATCAGGATCTACATTGTTTGCCATTTAGATTGTGAATTTGTTGCAATAATTTGCATCAAGTAATCTGATTGGTTGATAGTCGGTAGTGGGTGTGGCAGATTAAAATATTCAGCAGGACAAGGGTTAAAAGTCTCCCTCCCCTTCATCATAGTGTTGGTTATATATTCTAGAGTCCTCTGGAATCATTGATTCCATTGCAAAATTTAAAATATCTGAGGGTCACTGATGAGGCCTAATTGGCTGAAACTTGCTAGTCTGGTCCAGAAAAAACTCTTACAGTTTTCAGTTCTGACTGTAGGATTATTCTTTTGTAGACCTATTAACACTTATCTTGCTGAATATTCATTTAAGCCACACCTATTTCTGTCTATCAACCAATTAAATTACTTTATGTAATTTATTGCTACAAATTCATAAGCTGAATGCCAAACAGTGTAGATCCTGATCTGATGGCTTCTTCAGAAGCCATCTGATCTGGATCTACACTGTTTGCAAAGATAGGGGTTGTAGTGAACAGCAAGATAAGGGTTAAATACTATAAGTGGTTAACCTTGAGCATGCTGTAGGGAACTTTAGTCGCCAAAGAGAGTGGTCCAACTTGAGCAACTTATCATAACAAGAGGGCCAAATGGCCCTTTATCGCTCACATTTGTACAAGAAAAGCATTAGTGATGTTTAGAAAAAAAAAAGAAACTGTGAAGAAAGGCGAGACATGTTTGTTTACCTATCTATGGTAGCTAATGGGCCCATGGGCCTGGACAATTTTGACCCAAGGGGTAGGCAGGATTTATTATGGTAACCGTTTCATGTTGCTACATACTAAATATCTAAGCTCTGGGACTTATGGCTTCAGAGGAGAAGATTTTTGAAGGTTTCTATTTTTTCCATTATACGTCTATGGGAGCTAATGGGCCCATGGGCGTGGCCAATTTTGACCCCAGGGGCATGGTAGGCAGGATTTATGTAGGTGACCACTTGACCTTGCCACATGCTAAATACTGAAGCTCTGGGCCCTGTGGTTTCAGAGAAAAAAACTTTTTAAGTTTTTTCCAATTGTAAGTCTATGGGAGCTAAAGAGCCCTGGGGTGTGGCCAATTTGGATCCCAGGGGCATAATTGGAAGGATTTGTGCAGGCGGCCACTTGACATTGCTACATACTAAATGTCTAAGCTCTTGGCATTATGGTTTCAGAGAAGAAGATTTTTGAAGTTTTTTCCATTGTAAGTCTATGGGAGCTGATGAGCTCAGGCGTGGCCAATTTTGACCACACTGGCAGGGTTAGCAGGATTTATGTAGGTGACTATTTTATGTTGTTATATACTAAATATCTAAGCTCTTTGCTTCATAGTTTCAAAGAAGATTTTTGAAGCTTTTTTCCATCATGAGTCTATGGGAGCTAAGGGGCCCTGGGGCGTGGCTCATTTGGACCCTAGGGGCATGATTGGCAGGATTTATGTAGGTGAACACTTGCCAATTGCTAAATGCAAAATATCTGTGGTTTCGGAGAAGAAGATTTTTTAAGTTTTTCCCCTTATAAGTCTTTGGGAGCTGATGAGCCCCAGGGCTGCCAATTTTGGCCCCAGGGGGATGGTAGGCAGGATTTATGTAGGTTGACTACTTTATGTTCCTACACACTAAATATCTAAGTACTGCGCTTCATGATTTCAGAGAAGAAGATTTTTTAAGCTTTTTTTTCCATTATAAGTCTATGGGAGCTAAGGGGCCCCGGGGTGTGGCCATTTTGGATCCCAGGGGCATGATTGGCAGAATTTATGTAGCTGACCACTTGACATTACTACAAGCTAAATATCTTAGCTTTGGGCCCTGTGGTTTCAGAGAAGAAGATTTTTTTTTTAATTTTTCCCATTGTAAGTCTATGGGAGCTATAAAATGCCATGGCAACCAGAATTCCAATCCAATCAGCCCAAAAACCTTATGCCGCCTTTTCCCCTACCCGATGATGCTTCTCACGAAATTTGATCAAGATTGGCCAAGGGGTATTAGAGATCTACTTATTTGATTTGTTTGATTTGAGGTTTAACGTCCCCGTCAACACTGTAAAGGTCATTTTGGAGACGTTGCTTCCAATTTTGTGGGACTTTTACCCGAAATTGGGATGAAATGACATCTCAAGCCCTGTCGCCCAATGAAACCAATAGGTTTTATTAGAATGGACGGTCCGCCTCGCACCCCGGTTCCTGGACAGGCTTAGATCCTCTAAGCGGTTTACCAGTACTAGTGTGCGGGCCGGATTCAGCTCTGCGTGGAAGCATTATGGGCTGCATGATGCTTCCACGCAGAGCTGAATCCAGCCCGCACACTAGTACTGGTAAACCGCTTAGAGGATCTAAGCCTGTCCAGGAACCTCGGTGCGAGGCGGACCGTCCATTCTAATAAAACCTATTGGTTTCATTGGGCGACAGGGCTTGAGATGTCATTTCATCCCAATTTCGGGTAAAAGTCCCACAAAATTGGAAGCAACGTCTCCAAAATGACCTTTACAGTGTTGACGGGGACGTTAAACCTCAAATCAAACAAATCAAATAAGTAGATCTCTAATACCCCTTGGCCAATCTTGATCAAATTTCGTGAGAAGCATCATCAGGTAGGGGAAAAGGCTGCATAAGGTTTTTGGGCTGATTGGATTGGAATTCTTATTTAAAATTGTTTACGGATGCACAGACACATGCATGGACTCACGCACAACACACAAAATGTGTTCACAAAAGCTCACCTTGTCACTGCATGACAGGTGAGCTAAAAAGATAAAAGAAGCTTTACTTAAGGTCGCATATCAGAAACATATAACAAAAGCTCTGTAGAACTTTTATTGCGACAAACAAAGTATCCTTTAACAAATATTTACCTGTCTAGGACTACCCCTTATAATGCAAGGGCCAGCCAAGGAGTGCCTAGTACTATTTTTCATGTCTTTGGTATGGCATAGCCATGGATCTAACGTGTGACCTCCCATTCCTGAAATGGACACTCTACCAGAGCTATAATCGAGGCAGGTGAAATTTGCTCATAAGAAAGCAAGTACACTCCATCAGAGAAGGTTTGTTTGTTTGATTTGTGGTTTAACGTCCCCACCAACACTGTAAAGGTTGTTTTGGAGACGTTGCTTCCAATTTTGTGGGACTTTTACCCGACATTGAGATGAAATGACATCTCAAGCCCTGCCGCCCAATGAAATACTATTCGTTAGCTAACAATGTCATTAGTTTCAAACAACTGGCCCATGACAGATAATGTAATACTCCACTATGCATTAGTAGTGCGGTATAAAAAAATATTGTCAAGAGTGCAATTTTTCATAGTACTGAAAGGGTCTACATTGTCAGTTTGTAATACAACATGTAATTAATTCATTAGCGAACAGATAGTAAAAGTCCTTGCCTAAAGGCAACTATTTATTCCTATCTTGTTAACATCAGAAAATATAACTATAACAGTCATTCACCAGCAAAATCTAGCACAGTTACAAATATGAACATGACAGACAAGAACACAAGGGTGCACTAAAATGGTCTCTTTCTTAACCCTTGTCCTGCTGAATATTCATATATGCCACACCACACCCACTACCGATTATCAACCAATCAGATTACTTGATGCAAATTATTACAACAAATTCACAACCTGAATGACAAACAATGCAGATCCTGATCAGATGGCTTCTTCAGAAGCCATCGATCTGGATCTACATTGTTTCAAAAATAAGGCATATCCGGGATTAGCAGGACAAGGGTTAACCATTTTTGTACCAAATGGAATCTTCCACCTTATATATAGCAGGAGTCCATTTCAAAATTTAGGGGTGTCAGGTTGTGTTTTCTTCAAAAACTATTTGGAAACTGGCTGAAAATTTTGCAAACAGTGTAGGCCCTGATCAGACGCCATGTTCTGCGGCGTCTGATCTGGGCCTGCGCTGTTTGCCAACTACCCGTTTTGGGGTTCTGGTACTGAATGGGTTAAATCTAAAATAAACACAAGAAGAAATTTAAAGTTGTCGATATTTCCAAATATATATTTTTTTTTGCTTGTAAGAACAGGGCTCTAAAGACTACCCACAATCTATATTTCTGAGAAAAAATAAGGACTATATTGAATACCCCCGTAAACCCATCTTTTCTCTATATGAAGAAAGGTTCACAGGGGCGTTTATTACATGGACTTGTTAGCCTGATCTGTCAACACCACAAAGTCAGATTAACCCTTGTTCTGCTGAATATTCATATATGCCACACCCACTACCGATTATCAACCAATCAGATTACTTGATGCAAATTATTGCAACACATTCACAATCAGAATGGCAAACAATGTAAATCCTGATCAGATGGCTTCATCAGAAGCCATCAAGCCATCTGATCTGGATCTTCATTGTTTAGAAAATAAGGCATATCCGGGCTCAGCAGGACAAGGGTTAACTTTTGCTGGTCTCAGCTGCTGAGAAGGATAGAGGGGTTCTTACAAGCAGCTCTCAGCTCAACTTGATCCCCGTATGAAACAGGATTCCACATGTAATCCTTGTGGACAATTACAGAAATCATTGTGGAATCTTGTTTTCCTGTCTTACTGTAGCAGTATGTGGATTCCACAAGGAAAATGGACAGACTTTAACTGAAGTTCTGCATGGAAACATCTTTCTGTCTGACTCTTGCAGTCCACAGAATTCAGTAACAGAAAATGGGACAGCTTTTAACAGAAATTCTACATGAAAATGTTGATCAAATTTCTGTGAAAAATGTTTGGGCAGTTAACACACATTCAAAAGTATCAGTAATGGTGACTGCATGGTGGCTGCTTTTTTGTGTTGTTGTACCACTTTAGAAGTATATGTGACAACACTTATAGACATTGCAAGTTTACTTTTTAGTATTTTCAATCAACATTATTTTAATTTGATAAAATACTTAAATTATGAGGTGTCAAAAGTTTTTCTTTCACAAAGTTTGCACCCCACCCACATATTTGTGTATGAGCACATGCACAAAGACTATGGTGCTTTAAAGTTTACCAAGATGTGTTTGTGAAACACGAACATGTCCCCAGGCATGGCCATTTTTTCAGAGTTGGTCACAGTTCAAGGTCAAGGTCACAGGTCAAGCTTTTTTGTTTGAGTGGGAAGCTCTTGACACAAGGAACCTACATATTAAATATGAAAGCTCTACCTTAAATGGTTCAAAAGTTATGAACAATAATATTTTTTTCTTTTAAGAAGGTCATAGGTCAAGGTCAAAAACTTAGCCACTGGAATGCAACCAAAGTTGGAACATGACTTCCTTACATGATGAGGGCATGTGAGAGCAGTGTTATTTGGCTCTGCCCTAAGCGTGGGAACTTGCTATGGGGTGAGATCAACTGCACACTCTAATTACTGTATGTATTTGGACAGACATGCCCAAGCAAACAGCACAGATCCAGATGAAAGTCTGCAGAATGTGATATGGGTTTGCACTGTTTGCCACTTGCCCCACTATTTTAAGCACAATATCTGGTTTGTACTCGCTCAACTTTTAGAACCAATAGGGTAACGCAGTGAGGTGTCAGGATATATGAGACAATGCATAACAAAACCTACAATAAGACTGGTGTGACCAGCACAGACTCAAATCAACCTGCACACCCATCCACAACTAGAGCTGTCAGAGGATCTGACTATAGCCCCGCTATAGCGCTATCAGAGGAGTAAGACACATTGACTCTAAAAGCTTTTAACCTATCAGGGGAGCTTTCTTAGTTCCAGAGAAAACTTTAATATTTTTTTTTTTCTTTGCTGGGGAGATAACCCCAAGAGTAATGTTGTTGGCCATTATTTACTTACATCCACCTAATGTTCATGTTTATACAAAGTTTCAGCTTTCTAGCTTTCTTAGTACCTGAGAAAACTGTATCGAAAATATTTTTCATGGTTTGATGGTTAGAAAAGTGAAATGATTTTTTTACTTGCAGAAAATATCCTATCAGGGGAGATAACTCCAAGAGTTATGGGCCTTTGGCCATTATTTTGGTAAGGGCCATACATCCACCCACTTTTCATGTTCATACAAAGTTTCAGTATTCTAGCTTTCTTAGTTCCTGAGAAAACTGTCACCAAACCTTTTCATTTATTAAAAAAAACTATACTATCAGGGGAGATAACTCCAAAAGTAATGGGCCCTCGGCCATTATTTTGGTTAGCTCCCTATATCCACCCATTGTCCACATTTATGCAAAGTTTGAGGTTTCTAGCTTCTTTAGTTCCTGAGAAAACTGTGACCAAACATTTTCATTTAAAAAAAACCTATATTTTCATTTATTTAAAAAACCTATCAGGAGAGATAACTCCAACAGTTATGGGCCCTTGGCCATTATTTTGGTAAGCTCCCTATATCCACCCATTGTCCACATTTATGCAAAGTTTGAGCTTTCTAGCTTCTTTCGTTCCTGAGAAAACTGTGACCAAACATTTTCATTTAAAAAAACCTATCAGGGGAGATAACTCCAAGAGTTATGGGCCCTTGGTCATAATTTCGGTAAGGTCCGTGGAGGCACCCATTGTCCACGTGTATACAAAGTTTTAGTTTTCTAGCTCTCTTAGTTTCGGGGAAAACTGTGACGAAAAAATAACGGAATAACGGAATTACGGAATTACAGAATTACAGAATTACGGAATTACAGAATTACGGAATGACAGGGCAAATCCAATATAGCCCCACTTTTCAAGCGGGGCTATAATGACAAGACCTTATGCTTATGTCTCTTGGCATAGATATTAGCCTACAGTAGGTACATGCGATCAGCGATGAATGCGTAGGCTGATCTGAGTCTTTGCTGGTCGCTCAAGACTGCTTGTTGATTTTGTCATGCACTTGCTCATATATGATAAATACAGTACTTCAAACAATTTAGGAAGTTGTATCATATGCCTTCTTTACACTCCATCCTCATAAAAAAAGAGCTCTTTTAACGCTCTGCATGCTGGGTATTTTTTGCAGCAGGCGACATTTTGAAATATATTTCGTATTTTTTTCAAGAATCTCATGCAAATTGTCTGCTATGGACACCTATGGAGACAATTTGCAAGGGATGTCAAATCCTTTGGGGAAAATTAGGAAAAATATGAACAAGTTGTCGTCTGCTATTTAAACCCAGAGCCTGGTTAAGGTTAATACAACACTAATTGTTGTGGTTTGCTGTTAAGTGTTACTACATCATATAAACATATTGTATAATGTTGCTTTGTAGTATAACATAACATATTCACCCCTTTAACCCTTAAGATGCCGAGGTAAACTACATCTGAAAATGTTGTCTGCTTATGTCGTCTGCTGAATATTCTTGCAAACTTTTTAGCAGTATTTTTTTTTCACACGCAAACAGTGTAGACCTGTAGGAGCAGTCTGATCTGGATTCACACTATTTGCAAAAATGACTTTTAAAGTAACGGCAGACGACAAAGCAGACGACTATTGTTGTGATTGGTGACTTATGGGTCAACTCCTGACCACACTTGTTCAACAATCTGAACAAGTAGAATTTATTACCCAAATTGTTGCGCCTCAAATTAGCTGGACGATAAACATTGTAGTTAAGGCATAACTATACCAAATTTAGTGACACAGAGGCCTTTCTGATATTTAATCATCATCAGTGTGTCTCATCCCCAAAGTTTTGAAACCGAAACAGATGATGGACAAGACCCGGCAAACACAGCATACCCCCCTCCGAGCACACACCGACCGACGTAGCCTATGAGACAGGTCAGCTGGAGGCATCAGGCAAGAGAGCCTACCCGCGGACTTATAGGCGTCCCCCACCGAGCCAACATCAGCAAACATGACCCACACTCCACGGAAGTCCCGGGCATCAGGAAGGAGATGTCCAAAGTAGCGAGACTTGCAAAATTTAAAATATAACAAAAAGTGTAAACCAAATCCGCTAAGATACATGTCTCATCTGACAAGTTTTAGAACAATTAGAATTTTATGCAGCAAAATAAAAGATATAATATAGTTATTTAAATCAGTACTTGAGCACTGACGTCAACACCGCAGTATCAACCTCAGCACTATAGAACTGATACTGAGCTGATGATACCCTGTAGACACATTCTGCAGTTTCATCAAAACCCAGACTCTTTGCTCAGGCCTGTCTATGTGACTGAATACAAAATGACCTGAATAGTCTTGATCGGTATGTTAAACCTCATACCATTAACCCATTTAGTACCTGAAACCCCAATAGGGGTATCTGGCAAACAGTCCAGGCCAAGATCAGACAATGATCAGGGCCTACACAGTTTGCCAACAGTTCAGCCATTTTCCAAATAAAAAAAAATTTGATGAAAACAAAAACTGACATCCCTAAATTTTTAAATGGCTATGAATAAGATGGAACATTCCATTTGGTACAAAATGGGTTAATATGGCCCACTGGTAGTTAAGTTGAAGGGTAATGCCAAGGATTTCGTGAACTCATCATTTGTCAACGTAGGTAAGTCCACAATACATCAAAATGTACACCTAGGACATCACGTAAATTTTCAACCCTTGCCTGCCAAACACAACATTTGCAGATGTCATTTCATAATTTTCAAGTAATTCATCCTATGTTCAAGAGCAAAAAACAGCATAACATTACATGTGAATCATCTACTGGGCAGATGATTCATATGAATTTTAAGTAGATTCTCCGGTCAGCTACAGAACCTGGTGTGGAATATAAGAATCCTATATGGGTGTGAGGGGTGGATAGAAAAATAAGTCCCAAGGGTCACTGTCCAGCATTACGAGGCTTGCCGAGTGATGCCGGACAGTGATCCTGAGGAACGGATTTTTCTATCCACCCCTCACATCCATATTGGATTCTTTTTCTTGCATACCTTCCATTTCTTAGCGCGGAATTTCAATGCTGCGGTTACCAACGTCTGCTATATTGTGTTGACACTGCAGGAATGTAAAGTGACATCACGGATCGTGCATGACGTCAACCTTAACGACGGGGCACACAAGGTCGTAGTCAACCAGTGTATTTATCAAACAAGCGATTATATTCGATTTCGGGTCGGAACACCAGGGTCAGAACATAAATTTCTATCCCAGGGTAAAATCGTGGATTTCCTTGTCTGGTGCGCAAGAAACAAGTTGTAACATCACCTGGCATATTTGTTCCTCCCAGGTGGATTCATTCCCCTTAAATTATTGCATACCAGTGGACTCTTCTACTTGGGGGGGGGGGTGCAGGCATTACTAAAAGAGCAGCCTCCTCTCAGGTGGATCTATTCCCCTTGAATCGTTGCTCTTCTATTTGTTATACTTTTGTACAAGTCAATTTGTCATTTAACCCTTTTTGTACCAAATGAAATTTCCTCCTTATATATAGCAGGAGACCATTCCAAAATAAAGGGTGTCAGGTTGTATTATCTTCATAATTTATTTAAAAAATGGCTGAATTTTTTGCAAACAGTGCAGTGTTTGCCAGGGTTTCTGGTACTAAATGGGTTAAGGGGTCTCTGGTCTTTTGATTTTTCATTCTATCTTTGACAGAAAGTCCTGTTAGCACATTGTACGGCATCTGATCTGGGTCTACTCTGTTTGCTTATGTTCCTTTTACTGGTTTCCAGGAAAAAATGGGTAAACCCATTGTTTAATCAAATAACTTAATGTAAATTATTCTTAACCCTTATCTTGCTGTTCACGACAACCCCTATCTTTGCAAACAGTGTAGCATTCAATTTATGAAATTGTAGGAATAAATTACATCAAGTAATCTGATTGGTTCAAAGTCAGAAATGGGTGTGGCTTAACTGAATATTCAGCAAGAAAAGGGTTAAATATTCACCAACTTCAACAAAATGACATTGAACAGGGCTGAGCTGCTATGTACGCACATTCACATTGGATCCGCAAGTAATTAAAATGAGTAGTAAAAACGGCCTCAGAGAGCTCATTAATTGTTCTTTTTTTTGTTTTCATCTGGGGAAGCTTAGACCCCCACCCTGCCCCCTGGTTCCCTCTAAGGGGCTCCACCCCCTTATCCCCCATTGGAGGACCCCAAAACCCCCTTCTTAGGTGCCTACTGTTATTTTGCCCTCAGCTTAACCCATTGTAATGCATGCGGGAAACCCCTAAAGGGGAACCTTGGCAAACAGTGCAGGCCCAGATCAGACTTCGCTGAAGGCGGCGTCTGATCAGAGCCTGCACTATTTGCTAACAGAATTTATCAAATATCAAAAATGGAATAAAAACAATAGGCCTGGAACCCCTTATATGACAACTGGACTTGTCCGAAGAGTCCACTAGCATATAATGGGCTAAAGTTTTGGTTATTCTATCTTTGTGTTTTCTACACCAGTGTCTCCTAATAAGAGATCACCTTTGGGCCTGTTCAAAAGTAGAAGACCACTTTTTAACAGTCCCAAAGATGGTCTTAATATAGAAATTTTACTGTACATTATTTTTCTTGTTCTGACTCAAAAACAGAGAATTGTGGTTGTTCTAACAACATATATTTTGAATGGATTATTATGAAGAAGTTAAGGGTTTTTTTTTATCTGAAATTTATTTATTTATTTTTTTTTGGTGGCAAATTTTTTCAATTTACCGTAAAATCTCTAATAGACGCCCGGTGTCATATAATATTTTGACCCGTCTAAAAAGTGACCCGCGGGTCATAATATTATGACCCGCGGGTCAATATATTATTATAATATTTTGACCCCCCCCCCCCCCCTATAATATTTTGACCCCCCCCCTACATTTAATCAACAGTTCAACATTCAATAGTCATGATTATTCTGTTGTTTTAATCCAGTTAATTAGAAATAATCTACTGCTATATCCCCTTTTCTTTACATTATTTTGAGTCCATTTCCTTGGTTGAAAAGGATACGTGGTGTGGGGGGTCATTTTACTATGGGTATAATATTTTGACCCCCCCCCCCCACATTTCATCAACAGTTCAACGTTCAATTGCCATGATTATCCTGTTGTTTTAATCCATTTAATTAGAAATAATCTACTGCTATATCCCCTTTTCTTTACATTATTTTGAGTCCATTTCCTTGGTTGAAAAAGATACTTGGTGTGGGGGGTCATTTTATTATGGGTATAATATTTTGACCCCCCCCCCCCCTACATTTCATCAACGGTTCAACATTCAATAGTCATGATTATTCTGTTGTTTTAATCCAGTTACCGTATTCGGGCGTGTATTACCCGCAGTTTTTTTCCCTCAAATTACAGGCCCAAGTTCAGGGTGCGGGTAATCCGCCCGAATTATTTTTGGACCATTTTATTTTTACTTTTGTCAGCTGAAAATACGATGCATCTCGTGTTATGCTCTATCCTTTTACGATTCCCGACATAAAAAAACGTTCAATTGTCCACTCAATTTTACTTACACATGAGTAATATAACAATCTCCATTACTAGCAAGCCCGATTTTGTGAGTGTTATTCCTAAAACTCTGATTTTAAACGAAATAAACAATCAAGTTCAATGCGAACATCAAAGTTTTCCGGCATCAAAACCGCCATCCTCAAACCACCGCTACAGTTTTTTTTCTGCACGCGATCAGTAAATGACGTCATCGGACCCCAGCAACCCCACACGTGTCTATTGTTTTATCTTAATGGGGCGTATCTCTCTCATAAAAAATTGTTTGGAAACGGTAAACATATTCTCGATAGCAAAACGGTTGTGGAAAACAGCGTTTTCCGTAAGCTCCGTGTCAATACCAACAACAGCATACAGATGTGTTAACACAAATTAAAGTGTTCAACTTTTCTCGCCAAGCGTCGGCTATTTGGCGCCAAAACATAACCATTTACGAGATAGTAGAATAGTCGTAGCAACTCGTCTTAGGAGCAATTAAATAATTATCACATTGATTGCGGATTAAATTTTATGATCGGGGAATAAACGCGAATTAGAGACATAACTTGACCATATTTTCACACCTTATCGACACGCACCGCAGGGTGGCAATTATATGACAGGGATTAACAATAGTGTCATAATTGAACCGTTATAAATCATCAAACAGTGTAAATCCAAATCAGACGTCTGCGGCGTCTTTCTGATGTGTCTGATCTGGGACTGCACTGTTTGCCGATGTCCCAAAAAAGAGACGTCTGCGGCGCCTTTCTGAGGTGTCTGATCTGGGACTGCACTGTTTGCCGATGTCCCAAAAAAGGGCCGCGGGCATATGTGGGTTAATAAATAAATTACAATGGTGAATAGGTAAAGTTTTTTCAACATTTTAATGCTAAATACATGCTTTCTGGTGATACTCGCACGCACGTGCATTTTCCCGCCTTTTGAAGATGATCGCGCGTTCCGTTTTGTGTCACAAAAACTGGCCAAATTCTTACTTTTTCTCACTTACGCATCCACCAAAATTTCAGCAAATGTTCCATGCGGGTAATACAACAGAATAACAGTTTTCCCCCAGATTTTGGCAAAAAAGGGGGGTGCGGGTAGTACGCAAATGCGGGTAATACACACCCGAATACGGTAATTAGAAATAATCTACTGCTATATCCACTTTTCTTTACATTATTTTGAGTCCATTTCCTTGGTTGAAAAGGATACGTGGTGTGGGGGGTCATTTTATTATGGGTATAATATTTTGACCCCCCCCCCCCTACATTTCATCAACAGTTCAACGTTCAATTGCCATGATTATCCTGTTGTTTTAATCCATTTAATTAGAAATAATCTACTGCTATATCCCCTTTTCTTTACATTATTTTGAGTCAATTTCCTTGGTTGAAAAAGATACTTGGTGTGGGGGGTCATTTTATTATGGGTATAATATTTTGACCCCCCCCCCCCCCCCCTACATTTCATCAACAGTTCAACATTCAATAGTCATGATTATTCTGTTGTTTTAATCCAGTTAATTAGAAATAATCTACTGCTATATCCCCTTTTCTTTACATTATTTTGAGTCCATTTCCTTGGTTGAAAAGGATACGTGGTGTGGGGGGGTCATTTTATTATGGGTATAATATTTTGACCCCCCCCCCCTACATTTCATCAACAGTTCAACGTTCAATTGCCATGATTATCCTGTTGTTTTAATCCATTTAATTAGAAATAATCTACTGCTATATCCCCTTTCCTTTACATTATTTTGACTCCATTTCCTTTGTTGAAAAAGATACTTTGGGATGGGGGGCATTTTATTATGGGTATAATATTTTGACCCCCCCCCCCTTCTAAGCAGCAACACCCATTTCAAATGAGAATATTATTCTTCATTATCTTGTTAAATGTGATATAATGATGATAATGATATTATTGTCCAGTACTTTGTAAATTGTACTGGGAGAGGGGGGGGGGGGGGGGGGGGGGGGGGTCATTTTATTATAGCTATATTTTGACCCCCCTACCCATGTTGTCAGATCTGCAATAGACTCCTTGCAATACGCATTTCTTATCTTGTCAATACCTATTTATCGATAAAAGTCCACTTCTGATTTATTTTGCTGAAGTTTTAGGGGCAGGTCATAATATTATAGGGGGGGTCAAAATATTACTGTAATATATTGACCCGCGTGTCAAAATATTACACGGGTCAAAATATTATCTGACACCGGGCGTTTATTAGAATCATTACATTTCATGAAGAGAGGGTTGGGCGTTTATTAGAAGCTATAGAAACATGCAAGTCACATATGACGGTCCAAAACGATCAGATTCTTTCATATGGCCGCCATCTTGTTTCTCAAAAAATGACCCGTGATACAATATACTTCTTCAGACACGACTCGTCGGGAAACATTCCCTCAAAATTGGAAGCAACGTCTCCAAAATGACCTTTACAGTGTTGACAGGTACGTTAAACCTCAAATCAAACAAAAAAAAAAACAAAAAAAAAACTAGAAATGTGTCCAGACGACACAGATGCCCCCGCCAAGGGCCCCGCCTCACCCCGAAAATCCATGTTGCAACAAAATTTTCAGAGTGTGTGACCTTGTCATTAGGAACATTTGTGAGAAGTTATATTGAAATTGGTGAAAAAATGTAAGCGCTAGAGCAATGACAAAGTTTTTCTAAAAATAGCCACAGTGACCTTGACCTTGAAAGTCGAACTCGCTAGAGGTATTGTCATAAGGAACATTTGTGTGAAGTTATATTGAAATCAGTGAAGAAATGTAGTCGCTAGAGCGATGACAAAGTTTTTCTAAAAATAGGCACAGAGACCTTGACCTTGAAATTCGAATTCGCTCAGGATATTGTCATAAGGAACATTTGTGTGAAGTTATATTGAAATTGGTGAAGAAATGTAAGCGCTAGAGCGATGACAAAGTTTTTCTAAAAATAGCCAGTGACCTTGACCTTGAAAGTGGAACTGGCTAGAGATATTGTCATAAGGAACATTTGTGTGAAGTAATATTGAAATTGGTGAAAAAATGTAAGCGCTAGAGCAATGTCAAAGTTTTTCTAAAAATAGCCACAGTGACCTTGACCTTGAAAGTCAAACTCGTTCACGGTAAAGGAACATTTGTGTGAAGTTATTTTGAAATCAGTGAAGAAATGCAGGCGCTAGAGCGATGACAAAGTTTTTCTAAAAATAGCCACAGTGACCTTGACCTTGAAAGTCAAAATGGCTCGAGATATTGTCATAAGGAACATTTGTGTGAAGTTATATTGTAATTGGTGAAGAAATGTAGGCGCTAGAGCGATGACAAAGTTTTTCTAAAAATAGCCACAGTGACCTTGACCTTGAGGTCATGACCTTGAAAGTCAAACTCGCTCGAGATATTGTCATAAGGAACATTTGTGTGAAGTTATATTGAAATCAGTGAAGAAATATAGACGCTAGATCCATGTTGTGCGAGGGGAAAATTAAAAATTTTTAAGTGTGTGACCTTGACCTTGAGCTCATGGGCATGGGTGGGGGTATCGCTGAATAAAATGGACAGGTATCTAACATCATACCAAATATCAACTCAATCCATCGCACGATTTGGAAAATATCAACTCTTAAAATCTGTAATTAAAAATTTCTAAGTCTGTGACCTTGACCTTGAAGCCATAGGCATGAGTGGGGGTATTGCCAAATAAACATTTGGACCTGTATCTATCATCATAGCATACATAAGCCAAATCCACAATATAGTTTGGAAAATTTGAGCTCTTTAAAATCTTTCACATTAAAATTGTCTAAGTCTGTGACCTTGACCTTGAGGTCATAGGCATGGGTGGGGGTATTGCTGAATAAAACATTGTACCTATATCTATCATCATATGAACCAAAGTCATCATAAAAGTTCAGGTTCTACCAGGTACAAATACCTTAACTGGAGTCTTTAACATGGAAAATTTCTAAGTCCATGACCTTGACCTTGAGGCCATGGGCATGGGTGGGGGTATCCCTGAATAAAACTTTGGACCTATATCTATAATCATACCAAATATGAATCAATTCCATCAAATGGTTTGGAAAATATGAGTTCTAAAATGTTCAAGTCTACCTGTTACAAAAACCTTAACCTGAGTCTTTAACATTGAACATTTCTAAGTCTGTGACCTTGACCTTGAGGTCACAGGCATGGGTGGGGGTACTGCTTAATAAAACTTTGGACCTATATCTATCATCATACCAAAGAAGAACCAGTTCCATCAAATGGTTAGGAAAATATGAGTTCTAAAAGTTCAGGCTCTACCTGTTACAAAAACTTTAACCTGAGGTTACAGGATCACGTACGTACGTACGTACGTACACACACACGTACAGACGGACGTACACATGTACGCACGTACGGAAAACCGAAAAACTATATGCCCCTGGCATCATATGATGCGGGGGCATAAAAAGAAACAAAGGCACAACTCTTGTTCTATCTTCACTATAGCAAGTACATGTATCATATAACATGTTTCTCGTTTCGTATAAAAAATGTCAGAAACACATAAAAAATTTGTTCCAATCATTACAAGGCAGTGTCACAAAAAAGTTCCTATGAATCAGCATCGGAGGAAAGGCTTTCCTCTCTGTCTGTCATGTAGCTGTCTTCCTCTTCACTAACGTCATTTCGCCTCTTCTGCTGTTGACGCTCATTATTTATTGATCAGCCCTAGGATCAGGGGTGGGGGGGGGGTGGGGGGGGGGGGGGGGGAGAGAATCCTGCGGTGCCGCATTTCTTGTTTTGGATTGTTTCTTAGAGCCTCAGACAATCAGCATAGTGACAGTGCAATCATTGTGAAGAAAAGTGATACTACTGTCGGACATATTCCTGAAGGTTTATGTCAGCCTTTGACACTTTTGTACAAGGACGGCAGTATCGTTCAGATCACAGCAAAAAAAAACTTGTGCATTCGGCGATACGGAATGCAAATTCGGAAACTTTCAGCATAAGGAAAGATCGTTTTTTTTTGTGGATATTTCCAGTGGGCGTTTATTAGAGGCTGGTATTTTTCTGAGAATTGCCCCCAAAATCGCCATTTTTAACATCAAAATCGGGGGGTGGGCGTTTATTAGAGCATGGGCTACTAATAGAGATTTTACGGTACTTGTTTTCCTAATGAGTGAGGCAACTGTTGCAAAATATTTTGCCCTCCTTATCAGTATTGGTTTACTGTTAAAGGGAAAAAAAATGCTCTTAAGGGAGCAAATGCTTCAGTCCTTTGAGTATATATCCCCCACCTCCATCCCGCGCCCCCGGCCCTCTGCATGGGACCAGCTTACTATTTAGTCTTGATACCAGTCTTGCAGAAAAATAGCCTTGATACCAGAGTCTTGAAGAAAAACTTGTCTTAAAATTATGACAAAAAAATATACTACTACAATTAAAATGCCCTTGACCTTCAGAAATGTAATTCTCACTGTCTGCACTCTATAAAAAGTGCATCCCAAAAACTTGCTGTTAAAAATAAACAATTTTATCTGCACAAGGTCGACTAGACAGAGACTGGGAAAATGGTTCTGAATACATGGGTTTTTTGACCCCTTTGTTCCAGTATTTGAACCAAATAGTGTAGACAAAACTTAAGACTGTTTAATGTGACCCCAAAATTCCTGCGTATTAAGCACAGAGCATTTTGTAAAGTTTACTTATACGATCAGACCCCGTTTTCTGAGGATTATGATCTGGGTCATGTTAACCCATTGAACGCTAGTGGATTCTTCCATTAAAACGTGTTGGACCTGTCAATTTGTCATACAAGGGGTGTCAGGCCTATTTTTTTGTTTTTATTCTATTTTTGACGGAAAATTATTTTAGCAAATAGTGCAGGCCCTGATCAGACGCCACGTTCTGTGGCATTTGATCAGGGCCTGCACTGTTTGCAAAGGCTCCCCTTTAAGGGTTTCCCACATGCAATGTTTTAACAAGTTCCTGAAATGAAGACCCCCTCTAAATCCCACTTTATATAGAGAAAACAGGGGTCTGACCCATCGCCGTTTTGTTTGATTTGAGGTTTTATGTCCCTGTCAACACTTGTGGAGGTCATTTTGGAGAAGTTGCTTCCAATTTTGTGGGACTGTTACCCGACACTGAGATAAAATGATATCTCAAGCCCTGTCGCCCAATGAAGCCAGTAGGGTTTATAAGCATGGACGGTCCGACTCGTGCGCACCGCTTTGCCTGGGCAGGCTTAGATGCTCTAAGCGGTTTACTAGTACTCGTGTGCGGGTCGGATTCAGCTCTGCGTGGAAGCATCATGCAGCCCATCATTTCTTCAAGCCCCGACGGGCGGGGGCCATGCTATGTGTTGGACAAGTCAGTTTGTCATACAAGGGGTGTCAGGTTTATTTTTTCGTTTTCACTCTATTTTTGACGGCAAATTCTTTTCGCAAATAAAATTTCAGAGAAGAAGCTTTTTGAATCTTTTTTCCATTATGGGCCTATAGGAGCTAAGGGGCCCCGGGGTGTGGCCAATTTGGATCCCAGGGGCATGATTAGCAAGAATTATGTAGGTGACCACTTGCCGTTGCTACACGCTAAAATAATATCTAAGCTCTGGGCCCTGTGGTTTCAGAGAAGAAGAGTTTTGAAGCTTTTTTCTATTATGAGTCTATGGAAGCAAAGGGGCCCCGGGGCTTGGCCCATTTGGAACCCAGGGGCATGATTGGCAGGAATTATGTAGATGACCACTTGCTGTTGCTACATGCTAAATATCTAAGCTCTGGACCCCGTGGTTTCAGAGAAGAAGATTTTTGAAGCTTTTTTTCCATTATGAGTCTATAGGAGCTAAGGGGCCCCAGGGCGTGGCCAATTTGGACCCTAGGGGCATGATTGGCAGGAATTATGTAGGTGACCACCTGCCATTGCTACATGCTAAATACCTTAGCTCTGGGCCCTGTGGTTTCAGAGAAGAAGATTTTTGAAGTTTTTTTTCCATTATGAGTCTATGGGAGCGAAGGGGCCCCGGGATGTGGCCCATTTGAAACCCAGGGGCATGATTGGCAGGAATTATGTAGGTAACCACTTGCCTTTGCTACATGCTAAATATCTAAGCTCTGGACTCTGTGGTTTTAGAGAAGAAGATTTTTGAAGCTTTTTTTTTCCATTATGAGTCTATAGGAGCTAAGGGGCCCAGGGATGTGGCCAATTTGGACCCCAGGGACATGATTGGCAGGAATTATGTAGGTGACCACTTGCCGTTGCTACATGCTAAATACCTAATCTGGGCCCTGTGGTTTCAGAGAAGAAGATTTTTGAAGCTCTTTTCCATTATGCTATGGGAGCGAAGGGGCCCTGGGGCTTGGCCTATTTGAAACCCAGGGGCATGATTGGCAGGAATTATGTAGGTAACCACTTGCCATTGCTTCATGCTAAATATCTAAGCTCTGGGCCCTGTGGTTTCAGAGAAGAAGATTTTTGAAGTTTTTTTCCATTATGAGTCTATAGGTGCTAAGGGGCCCCGGGGTGTGGCCAATTTGGACCCCAGGGGCATGATTGGCAGGATTTATGTAGGTGACCATTTAACATTGTTACAAGCTAAATATCTAAGCTCTGGGCTCTGTGGTTTCAGAGAAGAAGATTTTTAAAATTTTTCCCATTAAAAGTCTATGGGAGCTATATGTTGCCATGGCAACCAGAATTCCAATCTGATCAGCCCAAGAACCTTATGCAGCCTTTCCCCCTACCTGATGATGCTTCACATGAAATTTGATCAAGATTGGCCATGGGGTATTAGAGATATACTTATTTGAAATTGTTTACGGACGCACGCAGGGACAGACGGACGACGGACAAAATGTGATCACAAAAGCTCACCTTGTCACTACATGACAGGTGAGCTAAAAACACAAACTTTCAATCCCCCAGCCCAAGGATGCTACAGATAAAATTTGGGCCTTATCGGCCTAGCGGCTTCAGAGGAGATGTCGTTTGAAAGTATTGACATCACACGACGACGCAGAGGCAGATGACGGACGACTGCCTATCCTATAAGCTCCCCCGGAGCCTTCGGCTCTGGTGAGCTAAAAATTGGGCACCTAGTTTGAGTGCTTGCTGTAATTCTCTTAAATTTCAAACAATCAAGCAAGAAGACCAAAAACAGAAATGGAAAACAGGGTACACACTGATCAGACTGTTCTTTCATGAGCAGTCTGATCTGCATCCACAATTTGCTTAGGCATGTCTGTCCTAATTCTGATCATAACACTAATACCCACTTTATGCATGCACATGCGTACATACACATAATATGTGCAAGTGCATTCCAATAGCCCCCACCCATCGGGGCTTGAAGAAACAGATGGGCTGCATGATGCTTCCACGCAGAGCTGAAACTGACCCGCACATGAGTACTGGTAAGTAGCTTAGAGGATCTAAGCCTGCCCAGGCAATGTGGTGCGAGTCGGACCGCCCATGCTTATAAACCCTATTGGTTTCATTGGGCAGCAGGGCTTGAGATGTCATTTCATCTCAATGTAGGGTGAAAGTCCCACAAAATTGGAAGCAACTTCTCTAAAATGACCTTTACAGTGTTGATGGGGACGTTAAAACCTCAAATCAAACAAACAAACCTTTATGCATTGCTATGCCTGAATGCACGTGCATACATGCATATAATATGTGCAATTGCATTCCAAACATACATTCATACAAGTGCTATCACTTATGAGTTGCATCATTTTATTGTCACGATCAAACAAAACAAAACAGGAAGGAAATGGACTTTTATCTTGTGTCAATAAAACCCTGCATTCATGTATTTTGTCTTATATGTGCCAGCGCATGACAAAACCTACAATAAGACCTGTGCCACCAGCAGAGACTCAAATCAACCTACACACGACCCACTATGACAAGACCTTTTGCTTATGTCTCTCTGCATATATAATAGCCCACAGTAGGTACATGCGACCAGCGAAGACTCTGATCAGACTGCGCGCATGCGCAGGCTGATCTGAGTCTTCGCTGATCGCTCAAGCCTTATTGTAGAATTTGTCATGCGCTGGCTCATATATCAAAACCAAACATGTTTATTACTGATAAAATGTCAAGGTTGGGAAAAAAAGTACATTCCATTGCATGGCCTACAAAGGAAAGTGACCCAAAACAGGGACAATAACAAAGCTTGCAAGAATTAATTCCCTTCAAACAAAAAGAGAGCACAGTGCCCAAGGGAGACAACTACGATTAGCCTTATTCATAAGTTTTACCAACTTAAGTTTTCCTTCAACCAGCAAGAGGACCATGATGATCGTATAAGGCTCACCTGAGCTAAGCGAATCTATGTTCAAGAATTTAATTTGAACAATCTTGGTCGACAAAATGTAGCTATGTACCAAATGTCAAAGGCCCGGGCTTTCTAGTTTCAGACACTTTTTTTTATAGTTTTACCTTTATAAGACTATGTAAAACATGTGAGCCCCCAGGTGGGGCAATTTTTGGCACCAGGGCAATAATGTCCAATCTTGGCATAGGTCGACAAGCTGCAGCTGTGTACTAAATATCAACAGCATAAGCCTTCAGCCTTTTAGACAAGATGATTTTAAAGGTTTTGCATTATAGTACAAGTCAATATAAAACATGTGGAACCCTGATCGGGACCAGTTTTGCCACAAGGGCTATGATTTGAACAATTCTGGCAGCGGTCCACTAGACAAAGCTGTGTACCTAACATCAAGCACCTAGGCCTACTAGTTTTAGAGATTTTTAGAGGATTTTTATTTACCTTATATAGGGGCATGGTGGCCATCTTGGTCATGTGACCAAAGTCATTTTAAACATGTGTGCCCCGGGGCAGGGCCATCTTTCCTCCCATGGCTATAATTTGAGCAATCTTGGAAGAGGTCCAGTGGATGAAGCTTCATACTAAATATCAAAGACCAACACCTTTTGGTTTCAGACAAGAAGATTTTTAAAGGTTTTCCCTATATTAGATTACGTAAAACAGTGGGCCCAGGGGCGGGACCATGTCTGGCCCTAAAACCATAATTTGAGCAATCTTGGTAGATGTCCACTAGATGAAGACTCATACCAAATATCAAAGACCTGGGCCTTCTGGTTTAAGCATGAGGATTTTCAAAGATTTTCCCTGTATAAGCCTATGTAAAACCAGTGGGGCCTAGGGTGGGACCATTTTTGGCCCCAGGGTTATAATTTGAACAATCTTGGTAGGGGTCCACTAGATGCAGCTTAAAACCAAATATCAAAGACCTGGGCCTTCTGGTTTCAGACAAGAGGATTTTCAAAGATTTTCCCTATATATAAGCCAATGTAAAACCAGTGGGCCTTGGCAAGGGGCCATTTTTGGCCCCATGTTTATGATTTGAAAATCTTGGAAGAGGTCCATTTGATGAAGCTTCATACCAAATATCAAAGACCTGGGCCTTCTGGTTTCTGACAAGATTTTAAAAAGTTTTCCTTATATAAGCCTATGTAAAACCAGTGGGCCATGGCGTGGGGCCATTTTTGGCACCAGGGCTATAATTTGAACAATCTTGGTAGAAGTCCATTAGATGAGGCTTCAACCCAAATATCAAAGACCTGGGCCTTGTGGTTTCAGAAAAGAAGATTTTTAGCAGTTTTCTCTTAGTCCCACTGAGTTCTGCATGGAATGGAATTCTTTGAACAACTTTAAAAGAGGACCACCCAAAAATCACTTCTACGAAATTTGTTTCAGAATCTGTTCAGTGGTTTAGGAGTAGACTGATGTTGTTTAAAGAAATTGAGGATGGACAGACTTATGGACGGTCAACAATGACGGACAGTGACTGATCAGAAAAGCTCCCCAGAGCCTTTGGCTCAGGTGAGCTAACCAGAGGACCAATGGTCCTGAGCTGCTCACCTGAGTGCTGAGGGTTTCTGAAGGGTTTTTACCTTATATGGGCATGGTGGTCATATTGGTCATGTGACCAAATTAATATTAATTAATATTCATTTGTTTGTTCCTAAAGCTTTCATATGAAATTTGGATACAAATGGAGCCGTGGTTTCTGTGCAAAAAAAAACAAACTTTTAATTTTCATAATGTGAATGACCCTGGGCCAAGGTCAATAAATGACCTTAACCATCAATACTCAAGCAGTTTCACGCACTAAATTAGCTAACTGCATCTACCAATTTTCAGAACACAGGCTGCAATAGTTTCCGAAAAATACCCGTTTTTTTTTTTTTCACTTTTCCCCATACGAATATCTATGCGACTAAATTTGACCTTGGCATAAAATAGGTCAAGGCCATCAAGGGATTATCATTTGAGGAAACTATAATGGGCCAAGTCCCCAATGCTACATAGGAAATTTTGTGAAAATCAGCACACTGATTGCGAAGGAGATTTCTGAAGTGTTTTACCTTTTATGGGCATTGTGGCCATATTGGGTCATATCAAAAAACAAGAGGACCAAGCTAGCTTGGTCCTGTATTGCTCACCTGAGCTAACAGATTCAAAGTTTAAGGAAGTGCCAACCTTTACTGAAGGCTTTATGGGAGGACATGGTGATGACAGGGTAAGCATTTTCTGAAAATCAAGTAGAATGTAACTATGATAAACAGGCTGACCTCACCGGTTTTCAAACTCATTCAAGCTTTTATTCCTGACTTGCTAAGAAGATCCGATCTAAACTGAAGTGGCTATGGTCATGACAAGTTCAAAAACAAGAGTTTTCAAACTCCTCCAAGCTTTCTGCCTGACTTCCTTGTTTTTAAGTTTCATGAAGATCCGTTCAAAACTAAAGGGGCAGCAGTGATGACAATGTCGAAAATAGGCATTTTCAGCAATCAAAGCCACGTCACTCTATGATAAATGTGCTGACTTGGCCGGTATTCGAACTCACCTGAGGTTTTATTCCCAGCCACCTTACATGTAAGTTTCAGAAAGATCCGATCCGACTTGGCCAGTATTCAAACTCATCCAAGAATTTATTCCCAGCCACCTCACATATAAGTTTCAGAAAGATCCGATCAAAACTGAAGGGGCTACGGTGATGACAAGGTCAAAATTTGGCATTTTTAGCAATCAAAGGGATGTTACTCTATAATAAATGAGCCGACTTGGCCAGTTTTCGAACTCATCCGAGGTTTCATCCCCAGCCACCTTACATATAAGTTTCAGAAAAATCCGATCAAAACTGAAGGGGCTACAGTAATGACAAGGTCAACAAGAGGACCAAGCTAGCTTGGTCCTGTATCGCTCACCTGAGCTAACAGATTCAAAGTTTAAGGAAGTGACAACCTTTACTGAAGGCTTTATGGGAGGACATGGTGATGACACGGTAAGCATTTTCTGAAAATCAAGTAGAATTTAACTCTATGATAAACAGGCTGACCTCACCGGTTTTCAAACTCATTCAAGCTTTTATTCCTGACTTGCTAAGAAGATCCGATCTAAACTGAAGTGGCTATGGTGATGACAAGTTCAAAAACAAGAGTTTTCAAACTCCTCCAAGCTTTCTGCCTGACTTCCTTGTTTGTAAGTTTCATGAAGATCCGTTCAAAACTAAAGGGGCAGCAGTGATAACAATGTCGAAAATAGGCACTTTCAGCAATCAAAGGCATGTCACTCTATGATAAATGTGCCGACTTGGCCGGTATTCGAACTCACCTGAGGTTTTATTCCCAGCCACCTTACATGTAAGTTTCAGAAAGATCCGATCAGACTTGGCCAGTATTCAAACTCATCCAAGATTTTATTCCCAGCCACCTCGGGTATAAGTTTCAGAAAGATCCGATCAAAACTGAAGGGGCTACGGTGATGACAAGGTCAAAATTTGGCATTTTTAGCAATCAAAGGGATGTTACTCTAAAATAAATGAGCCGACTTGGCCAGTTTTCGAACTCATCCGAGGTTTCATCCCCAGCCACCTTACATATAAAGTAGAAGTAAAACAAAGATCAGGAATTGATACAATTAACTTACTCCATCCATAAAAGACACCAAAGGGAAAGAAATACAAACATTAAGCGACCAGACCATAATGGAAACCTAAACAAAGGAAGGCCATATGGACAGTTACTTTCCCACAAAATGGCCATATGGCCATCCAAAATTAAAAGACACAAGTGATACACACAGTAAGTAACAAACAACAACACAAATAAATCGCCACAGAAGAGCCGCCTTGGAACGGTCAGTGGAAGATTTCCACTGGGGGGCTTAAATCGATTTTACGTGGCCACAATCCTCGCCCTTACTTCCGTCGTGATTTAGACAAATAATTTGTTCAGTCCGCATGAAGGCCTCCTAACTCATCAGTGCAACATCTCCGTGAACACAGAAATCAAAGAACCACAGAGGTGGGACAACGGTGAGGACTCGACAGCAAGAAACCACTGAAATGCTGGAGCAAAAGAAAACCAACAGTTAGACTCGGATGAGCCCGACCAGAGACAGAGCATCAGGCACCAACCAACATTATCTCTTTAATTTTCAATAAGCCTTTACGTTGGAGCCGTCATAGAATCTGAGGCCTGACCCACCGGCGTGCAATTAAAGAGGGAAGCAAAGTTGCCAACCGTGATTGGGTTAACTACCATGCATGCAGTCTGTCAGAAAGTTTCAGAAAAATCCGATCAAAACTGAAGGGGCTACGGTAATGACAAGGTCAAAAATCAAAATTTTCAGCCATCAAAGGGACAGAACTCTATGATAAATGGGCTGACTTGGCCTGTTTTCGAACTCATCCAAGATTTTATCCCCATCCACCATACATATAAGTTTCAGAAAGATCCGATCAAAACTGAAGGGGCTATGGTGATGACAAGGTCAAAAATCGGCATTTTCAGCAATCAAAGCGACGTAAATCAATGATAAATGGGCCAACTTGGCCGGTATTCAAACTCATCCTAGGTTTTATCTCCAGTCACCTTACATATGGGTTTCAGAAAGATTCGATCAAAACTGAAGGGGCTACGGTGATGACAAGGTAAAAAATCGACATTTTCAGCCATCAAAGGGACCTAACTCTATGATAAATAGGCCACCTTTGCCGGTATGCGAACTCATCCGAGGCTTTATCCCCAGCCACCTTGCATATAAGTTTCAGAAAGATCCGATCAAAACTCAAAGGGCTACAGTGATGACAAGATCAAAAATCGGCATTTTCAGCAATCAAAGGGACGTTACTCTGTGATAAATGGACCAACTTGGCTGGTTTTCGAACTCATCCGAGATTTTATCCCCAGCCACTTTACATATAAGTTTTAGAAAGATTCGATCAAAACTGAACGGGCTACAGTGATGACAAGGTCAAAAATCAGCATTTTCAGCAATCAAAGGGACGTTACTCTACGATAAAAGAGCCAACTTGGTCGGTTTTCCAACTCATCTTAGATTTTATCCACAGCCACCTTACATATAAGTTTCAGAAAGATTCGATCAAAACTGAAGGGGCTACGGTGATGACAAGGTCAAAAATTGGCATTTTCAGCAATCAAAGGGACGTAACTCTATGATAAACAAGCGGACTAGGCCGGTTTTCGAACTCATCCGAGGTTTTATCCCCAGCCACATAACATATAAGTTTCAGAAAGATCGGATCAAAACTGAAGGAGCTACGGTGATGACAAGGTCGAAAATGGGCATTTTCAGCAATCAAAGGGACGTAACTCTATGAGAAATGGGCCGACTTGGCCGGTTTTCGAACTCATCCGAGTTTTTATCCCCAGTCACCTTACATATAAGTTTCAGAAAGATCCAATCAAAACTGAAGGCGCTACGGTGATGACAAGCTTTTTCCCATAGTAAGTCTATGGGACCTTGTGGTTGCCATAGGAACCAAAGTTTTAGAGCGATTTCAAAAAAAAGTTTATGTCATCAATGCCCCACCAGAGGCATACTACAGGTGAGAAATGATTGAGATCAGCCTGCAGGATACAGAGATATAGCTGCTCAAAAGTGTGGACGGACGACGGACGGACGGACGGACGACGGACGACGGACGACCCACTATACTATAAGCTCCCCTGGAGCCTTCGGCCCAGGTGAGCTAAAAATCAACATTTTCAGCCTTCAAAGGGACATAACTCTACGATAAATGGGCTGACTTGGCCTGTTTTCGAACTCATCCAAGATTTTATCCCCAGCCACCTTACATATAAGTTTCAGAAAGATCCGATCAAAACTGAAGGGGCTATGGTGATGACAAGGTCAAAAATCGGCATTTTCAGCAATCAAAGGGACGTAAATCAATGATAAATGGGCCAACTTGGCTGGTATTTAAACTCATCCTAGGTTTCATCTCCAGTTCGTTACATATAGGTTTCAGAAAGATTCGATCAAAACTGAAGGGGCTACGGTGATGACAAGGTCAAAAATCAACATTTTCAGCCATCAAAGGGACACAACTCTACAATAAATGGGCTGACTTGGCCTGTTTTCGAACTCATCCAAGATTTTATCCCCAGCCACCTTACATATAAGTTTCAGAAAGATCCGATCAAAACTGAAGGGGCTATGGTGATGACAAGGTCAAAAATCGCCATTTTCAGCAATCAAAGGGACGTAAATCTATGATAAATGGGCCAACTTGGCCGGTATTCAAACTCATCCTAGGTTTCACCTCCAGTCCGTTACATATAGGTTTCAGAAAGATTCGATCAAAACTGAAGGGGCTACGGTGATGACGAGGTCAAAAATCGACATTTTCCGCCATCAAAGGGACATAACTATATAGTTAATGCGGTAACTTGGCCGGTTTTCGAACTCATCCGAGGTTTTATCCCCAGCCACCTTACATATAAGTTTCAGAAAGATCTGATTAAAACTGAAGGGGCTACAGTGTTGACAAGGTCAAAAATCAACATTTTCAGCAATCAAAGGGACCTAACTCTATGATAAATAGGCCACCTTTGCCGGTATGCGAACTCATCCGAGGCTTTATCCCCAGCCACCTTGCATATAAGTTTCAGAAAGATCCGATCAAAACTGAAAGGGCTACAGTGATGACAAGGTCAAAAATCAGCTTTTCAGCAATCAAAGGGACGTTACTCTGTGATAAATGGACCAACTTGGCTGGTTTTCGAACTCATCCGAGATTTTATCCCCAGCCACTTTACATATAAGTTTCAGAAAGATTCGATCAAAACTGAAAGGGCTTCAGTGATGACAAGGTCAAAAATCAGCATTTTCAGCAATCAAAGGGACGTTTCTCTACGATAAAAGGGCCGACTTGGTCGGTTTTCGAACTCATCCGAGATTTTATCCACAGTCACCTTACATATAAGTTTCAGAAAGATCCGATCAAAACTGAAGGGGCTACGGTGATGACAAGGTAAAAAATCTGCATTTTCAGCAATCGAAGGGACGTAACTCCATGATAAATCGGCAGACTTGGCCGGTTTTCGAACTCATTCGAGGTTTTATCCCCAGCCACATTACATATAAGTTTTAGAAAGATCCGATCAAAACTGAAGGGGCTACGGTGATGACAAGGTCGAAAATGGGCATTTTCAGCAATCAAAGGGACGTAACTCTATGATAAATGGGCCGACTTGGCCGGTTTTCGAACTCATCCGAGTTTTTATCCCCAGTCACCTTACATATAAGTTTCAGAAAGATCCGATCAAAACTGAAGGCGCTACGGTGATGACAAGCATTTCCCCATAGTAAGTCTATGGGAACTTGTGGTTGCCATAGGAACCAAAGTTTTAGAGCGATTTCAAAAAAAAGTTTATGTCATCAATGCCCCACCAGAGGCATGCTACAGATGAGAAATGATTGAGATCAGCCTGCAGGATACAGAGATATAGCTGCTCAAAAGTGTGGACGGACGGACAGATGGACTACGGACGACCCACTATACTATAAGCTCCCCTGGAGCCTTCGGCCCAGGTGAGCTAAAAAAAAAAATCTTTTTCTTGTTTCTACAAGCTAATATATAAAATTTAGTCACAAACATCCCTGAGGTTCCAGTGGAAAATAAGTTAATCTTCGTATCTGAAAGGCCTTCAGCCAAAGTCAAGGAATGACCTTGACCATGAATACTCATGTAGTTTCATCCACTCATTTGGCTTATTGAATCTATAGATTTTCAGATCAGACACTGCAATAGTTTCCGAAAAATACACAATTTTGACTTTTTCCCATACAATATGTTTGTTTGATTTGAGTTTAAACTTCCCTGTCAACACTATTTAGGTAATTTTGGACATGTTGTTTCCAATTTTGTGGGAATTTTACCCGACATTGAGATGAAAAGACATCTCCATCCCTCCTAAACAATGAAACCAAAAGGGTTTATATGCATGGACGGGCCGATTCGCACCATTTTGCCTGGGCAAGCTTAGACCCTCTAAGAGGTTTATCAGTACTCGTCTGCAGTCTGTTTCAGCTCTGCGTGGAAACATCATGCAGCGGGGGTAAATTTCCCATACAAAAGTCTATAAATCAGAAGTCTATGTAACTAAATTTGACTTTGGCGTAAAATAGATCAAGGTCATCCGAGGGTCATCTTTTGAACAAATTATGATAAGGCTGAATCGCCAATGCTATATACAAAGTTTCATGGCAATCAGCCCTCTGGTTCGGGAGAAGATTTTTGAAGGCTTTTACCTTATATATATGGGCATGGTGGCCATCTTGGTCATGTGACCAAAGTCATTTTAATTAATTTTCATTTCCTTACAGGCATTTATATGAAATTTGTTGATAAATGGCTTAGTGCTTTATGAGGAAAGTAAGTTTGAATTTTTTTTATCTGAATGACCTTGAATACTCAGAATCAGAATCATCCCGAGTTCAATCCTGCATCTACCAGTTTTCAGGCTGCAATAGCTTCGGAAAACACGCAATTTTGACTTTTTACCATTGAAAAGTCTACGTGACCATATTTGACCTTGGCATAAAATAGGTCAAGATTGTTCTGACGGTCATCACTGGAACAAATTATGATAAGCCTAAGCACCCAATGCTACATACCAAGTTTCAGGGCAATCGACCCACTGGTTGCAGAGAAGATTTTTGAAGGGTTGTCACCTTATATGGGCTTGGCAGCCAGCTTGATCATGTGACCAAACTCATTGTAATTAATTTTTATTTCCTTGTCGCTAAAGGCAGATTACAAATAGCTAAGTGGTTTCTGAGGAATATAAGTTTTAATATTTTCATATCTGAATGACATTGGGCCGAGGTCAAATTATCACCTTAACCTGAAATACTGATAATTCATCCACTCATTTAGCTAACTGCATCTTCCAATTTTCAGATCACAGGCTGCAATAGTTTCCAAAAATTACCCAGTTTTGACTTTTACCCATGCAAAAGTCTATGGGGCCAAATTTGACCTTGGATTAAAATAGTTTAAGGTCATCCGAGGGTCATCGTTTGAACAAACAATGATGGGCCCCAGTCCCCAATTCAGCATACCAAGTTTCATGGCAATTTGCCCACTGTTTCCGGAGGAGAAGATTTTTTTATGATTTTTTACCATATTTGGGCATGGTGGCCATCCTGGTAATGTGACCTCGACCCTGCAAACAAATTTTCTTTCTCCTATCCCCTGGATGCTCCACATGAAACTTTGCTTCATTCGGCCAAGTAGTTTCAGAGGAGATGTTTGAAAATGTTGACAGACAGACAACACACAAACAGAGACAGACAGACAATGAAGCCTTGCCCTGCTATAAGCTCACCTATGAGTCTTGGCTCAGGTGAGCAAAACATGGGTAGGTTGGTCTGGCAATTTATGGCTCAGTCAACATTTTATAACACCCTTATCCTGATGAATAAATCGATTAAGTCACACCCATTTCTGAATATCAATCATTAAATTACAATATAATGGATTTGTACAATTCAAACAGAATGACAAACAGTGTAGAAGCCATCTGATCTGAATCTACACTGTTTGCAAAGGTAGGGTTTGTCTCGTTCAGCAGGACAGGGATTGCGATCATACTAAGCCAGTCAATTTTAGCTTATAAATACGTAAGGGATTCACTAGTTGAGTGCATATTCATTGCTTCACAAGAAACTGAAAACCGTACTTCTTGAATAAGTTGAATGTTGACAATGATTAATCTCCATGAAATACTGTTGCTGGACCTGAAGTTTGACAGAAATCTGATTCATGATCTTTAACCCATTTTGTACCAGAAACCCCATAACTGGTAGCTGGCTAACAGTGCACGCCAAGATCAGATGCTGCATCTGATGAGGGCCTGCACTGTTTGCAAAAAAGGAAGCCATTTTCCAAATAAAATTTGAAGAAAACAAAACATGACACCACTTCATTTAGGAATGGACTCCTGGTATATAAAAGAAGGAAGCTCCTGGGCCTTATTGTTCCAGGAGAAGATTTTTTAAGACTTTTCCTATATAAGTCAATGTAAAACAAAAGGGGCCCTGGCCAGGGGAATATTTGGCCCCAGGGCTATACTTCGAACAATCTTGATAGAGGTCCACAAGAGGAAGCTTCTCATCAAGTATCAAAGACCTGGGCCTTCTGGTTTCAGACAAGAAGATTTTTGAAGGTTTTCCCTATGTAAGTCAATGTAAAATAGGTTGGCCCCGGCACGGGGCCATTTTTTGCCCCAGTGCTCCGATTTGAACAAACTTGGTAGCTGTCCTCTAGATGAAGCTTCATAGCAAACATCAAGACCATGGCCTTCTGGTTTCCAACAAGTAGATTTTTTAAAGGGTTTTCCAATATAAGTCCATGCAAAACCAGTGGGCCCCAGGGCAGGGCCATTTTTGGCCCCAGGGCTATAATATGAACAATCTTGGTAGAGGTCAACTAGATGAAGCTTCAAACCAAATATCAAAGATCTGGGCCTTCTGGTTACAGACAAGAAGATTTTTAAAGGTTTTTCCCTATATAAGTCCATGAAAAACCGGTGAACCCCGGGGCGGAGCCATTTTTGGCCCCAGGGCTATAATTTGAACAATCTTGTAGTGATGTGCGATATTATCGGTATATCGGTATATCGTGATACAGTTCAGAAAAAAATCATATCACAATACGGTCCGCCAATACCGATATTTTCGATATTTTCTTTTTTTATCCATTTTTCATATTTTCTTTCATAACTGATCGGTAAATACAGCTCAGTCTGTCAGTCTTTGTGAGTCCTTAAATACGGTAAAACTAAACCAGAAAGTAAATCGCAATAATTGCTGCACTGTCAATTCAGAGACAAACCATCTGTGTATTTATTACGGTTCAAGTATGACACTATTGTTAATCCCTGTCATAAAATTGCCACCCTGCGGTGCGTGCCGATAAGGTGTGAAAATATGGTCGTTATGATTCTAATTGGCGTTTATCCTCCAATCACAAAATTTAATCCACAATCAATGTGAAAATGATTTAATCGCTCCTCAGACAATTAGCTATATCTAACGGTAGATATTTGCATAATAAAAACGGACTTTTCTATGATCTCATGAATGGTTATGTATTGGCGCCAAATAGCAGACGCTGGACGGGAAAAGTCGAACGCTGTTGTTTATTGACACGGAGCCTTTGGGGATAATTCGGGAGCTGTGCAAAGCGCTGGTTTTCTATCCACCTCTATTCACAGCCGTTTAGCTATCGAGAAAAGGTTTTTTACCATGTCCAAACATTTTTTATGAAAGAGATACACACAATGACATTAAACACGTATGGGGTGCTAGCGTCGGATAACGAAATTTACCGATCGCATGCAGAAAAATGGTAGCGGTGGTTTGTGGGCGGCGATTTATATCAATTAAAAAATCACTGATCGGCTTTTTCTGTATGTCTGGTCTTAGCCGGACATTGCCTGAAAAAAGCCTGCAGTCCATGACCTCGGCTATAAGACGGGGTCATTTTGGAGGGAAAAATCCTCGTCTTATAGCCGAATTTTTACGGTAGGCCGAGCTAGGATTTCGGTGAATCATGCGGCTGTTGTTGTTGTATACGTCACTTGAGTGTAAGCTGCCCAACATTTACAAGATTGTGTAATAGAGTGAAAACCAAAACAAACTTTACCATGGCCAACTACCGATATCTAGCAACATTTCAGATTGCAAAAGATGACAGTCACAAATAAAGTGACTGAGGCCATCAATCTAATACAACATTTAATAGCACTTTCAGATATCTTTATTTCCCCTCATAACATTGGGACAATTCTTTTAAGTACCTTTGTTTTGTAAGTAGGTTAAATGATATTTACCCATGAAAACTCCCTTCTCTTTTCCATATATATTGTGGTTTTCCAATTACTAGTGTGTTTCAGATTGCTACATAATATATCGTGATACGTATCGTGATACGCAGTAACCATATCGCGATATATCGTGATACGAAAATTCTGACAATACCCATCCCTACAATCTTGGTAGCGGTCCACTAGATACAACTTCATACCACATATCAAACACCTGGGCCTTCTGGTTTCAGACAAGAAGATTTTTAAAGGTTTTCCCTATATAAGTCAATGTAAAATTGGTGGGCCCCGACGTGGGGGCATTTTTGGCCCCAGGCTATAACTTGAACAATCTTGGTAGAGGTCCAATAGATGAAGCTTCATATCAAACAAGAGGACCAAGCTAGCTTGGTCCTGTATCGCTCACCTGAGCTGACAGATTCAAAGTTTAAGGAAGTGCCAACCTTTACTGAAGGCTTTATGGGACGACATGGTGATGACAGGGTATGCATTTTCTGAAAATCAAGTAGAATTTAACTCTATGATAAACAGGCTGACCTCACCGGTTTTCAAACTCATTCAAGCTTTTATTCCTGACTTGCTAAGAAGATCCTATCTAAACTGAAGTGGCTATGGTGATGACAAGTTCAAAAACAAGAGTTTTCAAACTCCTCCAAGCTTTCTGCCTGACTTCCTTGTTTGTAAGTTTCATGAAGATCCGTTCAAAACTAAAGGGGCAGCAGTGATAACAATGTTGAAAATAGGCATTTTCAGCAATCAAAGGCACGTCACTCTATGATAAATGTGCCAATTTGGCCAGTATTCGAACTCACCTGAGGTTTTATTCCCAGCCACCTTACATGTAAGTTTCAGAAAGATCCGATCAGACTTGGCCAGTATTCAAACTCATCCAAGATTTTATTCCCAGCCACCTCACATATAAGTTTCAGAAAGATCCGATCAAAACTGAAGGGGCTACGGTGATGACAAGGTCAAAATTTGGCATTTTTAGCAATCAAAGGGATGTTACTCTAAAATAAATGAGCCGACTTGGCCAGTTTTCGAACTCATCTGAGGTTTCATCCCCAGCCACCTTACATATAAGTTTCAGAAAAATTCGATCAAAACTGAAGGGGCTACAGTAATGACAAGGTCAAAAATCAACATTTTCAGCCATCAAAGGGACAGAACTCTACGATAAATGGGCTGACTTGGCCTGTTTTCGAACTCATCCAAGATTTTATCCCCAGCCACCTTACATACAAGTTTCAGAAAGATCCAATCAAAACTGAAGGGGCTATGGTGATGACAAGGTCAAAAATCGGCATTTTCAGCAATCAAAGGGACGTAAATCAATGATAAATGGGCCAACTTGGCCGGTATTCAAACTCATCCTAGGTTTTATCTCCAGTCACCTTACATATAGGTTTCAGAAAGATTCGATCAAAACTGAAGGGGCTAAGGTGATGACAAGGTAAAAAATCGACATTTTCAGCCATCAAAGGGACATAACTATATAGTTAATGGGGCAATTTGGCCGGTTTTCGAACTCATCCGAGGTTTTATCCCCAGCCACCTTACATATAAGTTTCAGAAAGATCCGATCAAAACTGAAGGGGCTACAGTGTTGACAAGGTCAAAAATCAACATTTTCAGCAATCAAAGGGACCTAACTCTATGATAAATAGGCCACCTTTGCCGGTATGCGAACTCATCCGAGGCTTTATCCCCAGCCACCTTGCATATAAGTTTCAGAAAGATACGATCAAAGCTGAAAGGGCTACGGTGATGACAAGGTCAAAAATCGGCATTTTCAGCAATCAAAGGGACGTTACTCTGTGATAAATGGACCAACTTGGCTGGTTTTCGAACTCATCCGAGATTTTATCCCCAGCCACTTTACATATAAGTTTCAGAAAGATTCGATCAAAACTGAAAGGGCTTCAGTGATGACAAGGTCAAAAATCAGCATTTTCAGCAATCAAAGGGACGTTTCTCTACGATAAAAGGGCCGACTTGGTCGGTTTTCGAACTCATCCGAGATTTTATCCACAGCCACCTTACATATAAGTTTCAGAAAGATCCGATCAAAACTGAAGGGGCTACGGTGATGACAAGGTAAAAGATCTGCATTTTCAGCAATCGAAGGGACGTAACTCCATGATAAATCGGCAGACTTGGCCGGTTTTCGAACTCATTCGAGGTTTTATCCCCAGCCACATTACATATAAGTTTCAGAAAGATCCGATCAAAACTGAAGGGGCTACGGTGATGACAAGGTCGAAAATGGGCATTTTCAGCAATCAAAGGGACGTAACTCTATGATAAATGGGCCGACTTGGCCGGTTTTCGAACTCATCCGAGTTTTTATCCCCAGTCACCTTACATATAAGTTTCAGAAAGATCCGATCAAAACTGAAGGCGCTATGGTGATGACAAGCATTTTCCCATAGTAAGTCTATGGGACCTTGTGGTTGCCATAGGAACCAAAGTTTTAGAGCGATTTCAAAAAAAAGTTTATGTCATCAATGCCCCACCAGAGGCATGCTACAGATGAGAAATGATTGAGATCAGCCTGCAGGATACAGAGATATAGCTGCTCAAAAGTGTGGACGGACGACGGACGGACGGACGGACGACGGACGACGGAGGACCCACTATACTATAAGCTCCCCTGGAGCCTTCGGCCCAGGTGAGCTAATAACAAAGGCCTGAGCCTTGTGGTTTCAGAAGATTTTTTAAGTTTTCAGTGAAAAATATCAACTTTTGGCTCCTGTGACCTAGATGTGCAACAGACTGGAACCATTTGAACAACTTTAAATGGGAACCACCTAAGGATCATTCCTGTGACATTTGGTCAAAATCCTATCAGTGGTTTAGGAGATGTCGTTTGAAGAATTTGTTTACGGAGGCACACACGCACGCACAGACACACGCACTGATGATGGACAACAGATGAAAAGTAAACACAAAAGCTCACCTTGTCACTACGTTACAGATGAGCTAAAAAAAACAAGAGGACCATGATGGTCCTATATCCCTCACCTGAGCTAAGAGATTATATGTGGGTGTCAGGGCAGGGCAATTTTTGGCCTCAGGTCCATAATTTGAACAATTTTGGTAGAGGTCCACTAAACATGCTAAATGAAACTTAATAACAAATATCAAAGTCCTGGGCCTTCTGGTTTCAGACAAGAAGATTTCAAAAAGTTTCCCTATATAAATCTATGTAAGACCAATGGGCCCGGTGAGGGGGTAAACAATCATGGTAGAGGTCCACTAGATGAACCTTCATACCAAATATCAAAGACCTGGGACATCAAAGACCTGGGCCTTCTGGTTTCAAACAAAAAGTTTTTTGAAGGTTTTTCCTATATAAGCCTTTTTAAAACCAGGGGGCCCTGGTGCGGGAGCATTTTTGGCCAAGGGCTATAATTTGAACAATCTTGGTAGAGGTCCACTAGATGAAACTTCATACCAAATATCAAAGACATGGGCTTTCTAGTTTCAGACAAGACGATTTTTTTAAGGTTTTTTCCTTTATATGCCTATGTAAAAGCAGGGGGGCCCTGTGGCAGGGGCATTTTTGAACAATCTTGGTAGAGGTCCACCAGATGAAGCTTCATACCAAATATCAAAGACCTGGGCCTTCTGGTTTCAGACAAGAAGATTTTTAAAAGTTTTTTTTCTTATTTTCCCCTTTTGTTGCCATGGCAACCAGTGTTCTGCATGGAATGGAATTCTTTGAACAATTTTGAGAGAGGACCACCCAAAGATCATTTCTGCCAAGTTTGGTCAAAATCTGTTCAGTGGTTTAGGAGGAGATGTCGTTTAAAGGAATTGTGGACGGACATCCGGAAGGACGACGACTGACGGTGACCGATCACAATAGCTCCCCCGGAGCCTTCGGCTCAGGTGAGCTAAAACCAAGAGGGCCCAGAGGACCCTGGTTCGCTCACCTGTGTGTCACTGTCTCGAGTGCATTCTATTTTTAGCTCTTGTGGCCATCTTGTTCATCAGCAGAGTGATTTTAGCTTATTTGGTTTGGGGTCACCTAGGCAACATTCCTGGGAACTTTGAATCAAATTGGCCTTAGGGTTTAGGGGGAGTTTCCGTTTGAATCAAATTTACAATATTTTTCTATTTTTACCTTCGGTGGCCATTTTGTTCATCCGAGTGGGATTGTTTTAGTCTTTTTGGTAGAGGATAATCTAAGCAACATTGTCGCAAGGAACCTACATGCTAAATATGAAGGCTGTATCTCAAATGCTTTAAAAGTTATGACAAAGTAGGTCAAAGGTCAAGGTCATGGGTCAAAAGTTTTGAATGGCTGAGAAAACCTTGTCACAAGGAACATGCATGCCAAATATGAAGGCTCTATCTCATATGGTTCAAAAGGTATGATCAAGTAGGTCACAGGTCAAGGTCACAGGTCAAATCTTTATGAGTGGGAAGCCCTTGTCAGAAGGAACCTACATGCCAAATTTGAAGGCTCTATCTCAAACGGTTCAAAAGTTATGACCAAATAACCTACTGATCTACTTTTTGATTTGACATGACCCATATTCAAACTTAACTGAGATATTGTCCAGATGATCATTCTGAGCAAGTTTTATGATGATTTGACTGAAACTGTGGCCTCTTAGAGTGTTCAAAACGTTTTTCTATGATTTGACCTGCTGACCTACTTTTTGACCCGACATAACCCATATTCAAACTTGACACAGATATTGTCAAGATGATCATTCTCAGCAAGTTTGATGATGATTGGACTGAAACTTGGGCCTCTAGTGGGTTCACAAGGTTTTTCAACAATCTGACCTACATATTGACCAGACATGACCCATATTCGAAATTAACCGAGATATTGTCAACTGATCATTTTGAGCAAGTTTGATGATGATCGGACCAAAACTGTAGCCGCCAGTGTGTTCAGAGGGTTTTTCTATGATTTTACCTACTGACCAACTTTTTGACCCAACATGACCCATATTTGAACTTGACTGAGATATTGTCAAGATGATCATTCTGGGCAATTTTGATGGTGATCGGACCAAGACAGTGGCCTCCCGTGTCTTCACAAGTTTTTTTTTCTGATTTGACCTACTGACCTACTTTTTGACCCGACATGACCCATATTCGAACTTGACAGAGATTTTGTGGTGGTACCAAGACTGTGGCCTCTAGTGTGTTCACAAGCTTTTTCTATGATTTAACCTACCGACCTACTTTTTGATCAAACATGACCCGTATTCAAACTGACCCGGATATTGTCAAGACTATCATTCTGAGCAAGTTTGATGATGACCGGACCAAAACTGTGGCCTATAGTGTGTTCACAAGGTTTTTCTCTGATTTGACCTACTGGCCTACTTTTTGACCCTACATGACCCATATTGGAACTTGCCCGAGAAATTGTCAAGATAATCATTTGGAGCAAATATTCATGATGATCAGACAAAAACTGTGGCCTCTAGTGTATTCACAAGGTTTTTCTATGATTTGAACTACTGACCTACTTTATGACCCGACATAACCCATATTCGAACTTGACCAGGATATTGTCAAAATAATCATTCTGGGCAAGGCTGGAGATGATCGGACCAAAACTGTGGCCTCTAGTGTGTTCACAAGGTTTTTCTATGATTTGACCTACTGACCTACTTTTTGACCCAAGATGACCTGTATTCAAACTTGACCGAGATATTGTCAAGATGATCATTCTGGGCAGGTTTGATAACGATTGGATCAAAACTGCAGCCTCTAGTGTATTCACAAGGTTTTTCTATGATTTGACCTACTGACCTACTTTTTGACCCGACAACACCCATATTCGAACTTGACTGAGATATTGTCAAGATGATCATTCTGGGCAAGTTTGGTGATGATCGGACCAAAACTGTGGCCTCCCGTGTCTTCACAAGGTTTTTTTTTCTGATTTGACCTACTGACCTACTTTTTGACCCGACCTGACCCGTATTCGAACTTGACCGAGATTTTTTGGTGGTACAAATTGTGTGCAAGTTTAGTTAAAATCAAATCATAAATGAAACATCGATCATGCAGACAAGACCAAAATAGGGAATTTTTGCCCTTTCAGGGGCCGTAACTCCGTAACACATGATGGGATATGGGATATGGCTGGTTCAAGAAAGGAACCCAGATCTTATGGTGGTACAAGTTGTGTGCAAGTTTGGTTAAAATCAAATCATAAATGAAGATGCTATCGTGCGGACAAGACCAAAATAGGCAATTTTTGCCCTTTAAGGGGCCGTAACTCCGTAACACATGATGGGATATGGCTGGTTCAAGAAAGGAACCTAGATCTCATGGTGGTACAAGTTGTGTGCAAGTAAAATCAAATCATAAATGAAGATGCTATCGTGCGGACAATAAAATGTGATCACAAAAAATTTTACACCTCTGCTTGCCTACCTTGTCAAGATGAGCAAGCAGAGGTGTAAAATTTCCCTCAATCTTACTCGCCCTTATCGTCTAAACTTTTCATTTAGGTGAAAAAAACTGAAGAAAAAGTAAGGTCAGTTTTGAAAACCTTACTGGCCCTGCCTTAAAACTTACTCGCATATGCGAGGGGGCGAGTGGAATTTTACACCCCTGTATCGGTGAAACCGATGGATGCTCCCCGGGAACAGGAAACATTACCCTACTTAAAGAGCGGTATACTGTGTATACTCACTGTACTTCAAAATGGAGTATAACAAAACCTGTCGGTGGACAGATTAGCTTGCCTGATGGCACTGTCACACAAACATCAGCAACACAAAAGTCGGAATAAATCATATCAGAATCATGAGAGGTTTACAATGAAAGGCTGTGTGCAATAGAACTCCATTTACAGTTGGAAAGATTTCTGCCTCCAGCAAGTTTTTCTAAAAATAGCTGCAGTAACCTTGACCTTGAGCCCAGGACTCTGAGAGTCAAACTTGCTTGAGATATTATCATACCCAAGATTTGTGTGAAGTTATATTAAAATCCATCAGCAAATGACGGCGCTAGAGTGATGACAAAGTTTTTTCTAAAAATAGCCACAGTGACCTTGACCTTGAGCCCAAATCCCTGGAAGTCAACTTGCTCGAGATATTATCATACCCAACATTTGTGTGAAATTATATTAAAATCCATCACTAAATGTAGGCACTAGAGCAATGACAAAGTTTTTTTTTCTAAAAATAGCCACAGTGACCTTTGCCTTGAGCCCAGGATCCTGAAAAGTCGAACTTGCTCGAGATATTATTATACCCAACATTTATGTGAAGTTATATTAAAATCCATCAGCAAATGACGACGCTAGAGCGATAAAGTTTTTTTTCTAAAAATAGCCGCAGTGACCTTGAGCCCAGGACCCTGAAAGTCACACTTGCTCGAGATATTATCATAACCAACATTTGTGTGAAATTGTATTAGAATCCATCAATAAATGTAGGCACTAGAGGGATGACAAAGTTTTTTTTCTAAAAATAACCACAGTAACATTGACCCCTTGATCCTGAGAGTTGAACTTGCTCGAGAAACTATTATACCCAACATTTGTGTGAAGTTATATTAAAATCCATCAGCAAATGGCGACACTAGAGCGATTTTCTAAAAATAGCCTGTGACCTCGACCTTGAGCCCAGGACCCTGAAAGTTAACTTGAGCTCGAGATATTACCATACTCTACATTTGTGTGAAATTATATAAAAATCCATCAATAAATGTAGGCACTAGAGTGAAAACAAAGTTTTTCTAAAAATACCCACAGTGACCTTGACCTTGAGCCCAGGACCCTGAAAGTCGAACATGCTCGAGATATTATCATATCCAACATTTGTGTGAAGTTATATTAAAATCCATTAATATATGTAGGCACCAGAGTGATGACAAAGTTTTTCTAAAAATAGCCACAGTGACCTTACACTGCAGCTTTAAACAAAGTACCATAACTCTGTGACAAATCATCTAACCAGATAGCACGGGTAATATGTGCATCCCCTATTGCTGCTTAAGATTCCATTGAAGTTTCATTGAATTTCGGCAAGACGTTGCTGAGAATTCGTGTGGACACGAACAGTACCCTATCTATTCATGCAGATTTCATCAAAGGGCCATAACTGTTGGAAAAATCATTGAACCAAAACAGGCAGGTGATATGCGCATCCACCTTCGATACTTAATATTCCAATGAAGTTTCATTGAAATCCGACCAGTAGTTTCTGAGAATTCGCATGGACAAGAGCTGGACAGATGCACGGACGTACAGACGAAGCGGCGACTATATGCTCCCCTGAAATTCTTTGGGGAGCATAATAAAAGATGGCAAAGTCTGGTTCATATGTCAGCTTTTCATTAGTTGCCAAAATGTTAACGCCTCAAGCAAGATTATCTAACAGTGGGATTTTTATGAAAAAATATGTACCGTGAAAATTCTATTATACACCCTTGCTCTAATAAATGCCCATCACACAATCTGGGCATAAAAATTGCTGATTTTATTTTTAGCAATTTCCATGAAAACACAAGCCTCTAATAAACGCCCATTATGGAATATTGAAAAACTATAGATGCTGCCTTATGCAGTAATTTCTGAATTGAATTTTGTTGTTTGATAACTGAAAAGACAGCTGCCTTCTTCTCTGTATCCTAATGAATGGTAAGACAGGAAATTTCTAGTCCCCTCCTGCAACAAAAGTGCCTTCTGCATCTGAGCCTGGTTCCCCAGGACCAACAGACGTACTCTGAACAATTATCTCCGCCCAGAGCTAAAGAAACCATTACATGTCTGGAATGAATTTTACATTGAAAACATTTTTATTTAAAGATTAAATGCAGTCGAAAATTCAGTCCAAGATCAATTTTCCAACTGATCCCTGCCTGCATGCAGATAACACACAATACCCAGTCAAGTGCCAAACCGTTTATTGTCTTAACTATATTCCAATAATCCCCCGCACCATCTGTAGTTAAAACATGTATATGAGGTCTGCCTGTCATGAGAGAAAGGCATTAAAATCACAGTTGAATCATGACTAGGCGGTAGCAACAGGTACATGGTGCTTATCAAGAAACAACATTTAAATCCATTTTACACCAAAAATCGTTAAGAGTACATAGAAATCTGTAAATACATAGCGGATCTTACATGAGTGTTCATGTTTTATTGAATTTATAAAACGAGTTGAGGAAAAGGGATAAAATGCGAGGCTTTGCCGAGCATTTTATCCCTTTTCCTCAACGAGTTTAATAAATTCAATAATACATGAGCACAAATGCAAGATTCTATTTATCATGACATTTAAAACGCATTTTATTCACGATTGTTTACAAAAATATCAATATTCCGCCATTAGTACACGCGACGTCGTTAAGGACGTTGTACATGTAACGTTACAGGACGTATGTAGCTAATTTGCATATTTAATCCACTAGTGGATTATCGAAAATATTAAATGGCGTTATTACACTCTCAGGTGCGACGTCATATGATAAAGAAGCATACTGAAATTAATCCATTTCGGAATTATTAACATTGCCTCTCTCTCGCGCCATGAAAACACCCGAAATGAGTGTTCGAGAGCGATTCAATAAGCTTGAAGCTTTCATCGCAATCAAACTAAAATAAAATTAGTATGAACTAACATTGACGACCACACTAATTTGAATGCGCCAATCCGCAATCGTTTTGTCAGCAAGCGGGGCATTACAAGCCAAAGGTAATTTTCGTTGTCTGCTTTGCTGTCTGCAGGCAACATTTAAAGTCATTTTTGCCATCAGTGTGGACCCAGATCAGACTGCTCCTCTTGGAGCAGTCTGATCACGGTCCACACTATTTGACTGCATCCAAAAATATGTTCGGAAAGTTTGCAAGAAGATGCAGCAGACAATATAAATATTCAACATTTTCAGTGTTACATACCAGTCTGTTTTTTGTCTAAGGTCTGTAAATTCTGTGGCATATGACGGAGTGCAAGACTTCTCAAATGACTCTCCATGTTGTCAGCATACCTGTAATAAACAAGATAATAGCACTGTAAGCACTGGTGGAGCTGTAATCCCAGAGTGATCACAGCACTGTGAGAACTGGTGGATCTGTAATCCCAGAGTGAAGACTGGGAAAATGATTCTGTTAGTTTTATGTCCCACCAACAGCTATGGTCATACAGAGATGGGACCTCGGTTTAAAGACTCATCCGAAAGTTTGGAGAAGCACACTCGAACCCAGACCTCCTGGTTTATAAGGCAACCACTGCACCACGGAGGCGTCTTGCAAACTGGACCTGATAGGAACTTTTTCGTTTAGCCCTAAATTTCCTTATTTTATGCTAACAATTTAGACTCTGATCAGCCACCACACTTAGCAACATCGGATCTGGGTCTTCACTGTCAATGTCCCAAGCACATGGCTAGTCCATGTTTTAACCCATTTTGTACCGGAAACCCCAAAACGTGTAGTTGGCAAACAGTGCAGGCCCAGATCAGATGCCGCATTCTGTGGCATCTGATCAGGGCCTACACTGTTTGCAAAACGTTCAGCCAGTTTCCAAGTAGATTTTGAAGAAAACATGTGACACCCCTTAATTTTGAAATGGTCTCGGGATATATAAAGGTGAAAGAGTCCATTTGGTACAAAAAGGGTTAAAGACCACCTTTTCTTACACTGCCCTCTAACATCACAATGACACAATTAGCATGGCTATAAATAACCATTACCTGGATTTCATACCTCGGCCTTGGTAGCTCAGTCGGATGCGCTCTGACTATTCAGAAGGAAGCGGGTTCGATACCTGCTGAGGTCGGCAACACTCTTTCGTGGAGATTGATCATGAAATCTTTTCTATGGTCATTCTCTCTCTTCCACTGATTTAAGAAGGGCAGTTGTCAATTTTTGGCAAAAGAATGTGCACTGTAATGGTTAACCGCTTACGTATAAGCCTGCCCAGGAAAAGTGTGGATAGGTAGACTGACCGGCTCAAAAATGACCCAAAATAGTGTTGACTGGGCTGTTAACTCCAATACAAACAAACAGATTTCATACAAATACAACATACACTTGTTTGTTTGTATTGGAGTTTAGGTCATTTTTGAGCTGGTCAGTTTACCTTGCCACACTTTCCCTGGGCAGGCTTATAGGTAAGCGGTTAACCAGTACAGTGCACATTCTTTCTCCAGAAACTGACAACTGCCCTTCCTGAATCAGCAGAAGGGGGAGAATGATCGCAGAAAAGATTTCATGATCAATCTCCACAAACGAATGTTGCCGACCCCGCAGGTATAGAACCCGCGTCCTCCTGATCACCAGTCAAGACACGCATCCAACTGAGCTACTGAGGCCGACTATTTACACTGTTAGAGAAGTCAAATGAACATTTGTTCAAAACTGAAGATTCGTTAGTTAGCATATTGTTAAAACTTTGATCCTTTAATATCGAAAATATGCTAATATTTTTGCTGAAAAAATGTGAGCAGCTTTTGCATCAGCAAACACTGCTCATATTTTTTCAGCAAAAAAATCCATTTTATCAAGTATTGTACTTACTAGAACAGTTAACAATTTGACCACTAACAAGCTCATTAAGTTAACAGTGCTTTGAAGTACTGGGTCCAGAAATATAACTTTGTTTATATCGTTTCTGGTCAATTGATAAACAATCAACCCAAAATATGTCAGTACAACATACGAGGACTGTTCAAATATGAATGCAACTAAGCACATAAAAATGATTCCGTGATAGATTTCGATGAAAAATTTATTTTGTCCCCTCAAAGTATTCCCCTTAAACAGATAAACAAACTTTCAGTCTTCTGATCCAATCATTGAATGCATTTTGGTATAGTCTTTTCAGGACTATGAAGGCACTGGAATATTGCAGAACCGAGGTGTTTGCGCTGTGCAAATTTTTGACCAGAAAGGTATTTTTTCAGCCGCGGGAACAAAAAAAAAGTCACACAGGGCAAGGTCAGGGGAATACTTGGGGTGAGGGAGTTCAACAACCTTTTCCTGCTTCAGATAGTCTTGCACAATGAACGCCTTGTGGGATGACGCATTGTCATGTAGCAATCTGACATTGGCCAAACCAGTTGCGGGTCTTTGTTCTTTAAAACATTTCTTCAATTTTCGAAGAACTTTATTCGTGTAAAACTTCGCATTTACAGATTTGCCTTTAGGCACAGCAACCTGAATAGCAGGGCCCTGATTTGAAAAGAATATGGCATACATTATCTTCTTGACGCTCATGGTCCCCTTTGCAATGCATGGTCTTTTGCAATACTTTGTTGCCCATATTTTGTTCTGACTTTCGTTTTGGTTCAAAAAAGTGAACCCATGTCTCGTCACCTGTGACGGCATTAGCGAAAGACCGTGCATTGTAATTTGGAAACTTTTTAAGCAACTTCTTGGCGCACTGAACGTGTGTCTTTTTCTGCTCATCTGTCAACAGATGGGGAATCCATCTAGCACAGATCTTTCTCATTTTCAAATCCCGTTTCAGAATTGTATGAGCTGCTCCTAATGAGATGCCAACCATACTAGCTATTTGCCTAGTGGTGTATCGTGCATCGGTAGTAACTATTTCTTTCACTCTAAAAACCATCTTGGCAGATGTTGCTCTTTTCAGCCGACGATCATGTGGTGCATCTTCTGTTGAGCCTAGCCCACAGCTGAATTTCTTACACCAACGAAAAACTGTCGGAAAAGACATTTCATTATGCCCATAACCGAACATATTTCATCAAAAATGTCTTTGCACCGTATACCAAGAATACAATGATTCTTAATATACGACCGTATTTAAACAGCGTACTCTGACCTTCTTCCAACCATGTTTTGTTTTAGTATACAAGAGTAGACAGTGTTTATCTACCGATATACATGGCTAAAGTGTACTGATTTTAACAGGCTTGGTATCAATGTATAGGTAAAATGTTTTTCTACGCTGTGATATTTATTTCCAGGTGATTTTCTCATTAGTGCATGAGAAAACGTTCTACTTGCATTCAAATTTGAACAGTCCTAGTATTTAATGTAAGGATTGTAAGTACTCTGACACCTAAGCAAACAATGCAGACTATTTTAGGTCATTTTTGAGCCAGTAAGTTTACCTATCCATACTTTCCTGGGCAGGCTTATACGTAAGCGGTTAACCAGTACAGTGCACAGTCTTTCACCAGAAACTGACAACTTCCCTTCTTGAATCAGCAGTCATCAGTCAGAAGCGCATCCGACTGAGCTACCAAGGCCGGCATTTACAGTAGTAGAAGAAAAGCAGATAATTTCAAGATGATCTTTATATCCCCATTTAACCATCACAATATGATGTGGATACCTATTTTTAGCCTGAGTAAGGTGGTTCTAACAAGTATCCACAATGTATGTTTCTTACAAGATATATAAAAAAATCTCTTTATTTATCCGTTTTTATCACTTATCCTGCTGAACAGCTCTTACCTTCACAAACAGTGTAGATCCAGATTGAAGACTCTTCAGTTTGTGAATTGAAGGAATACATTATGCCAAGTAATCTGATTGGTTGAATGTTAAGTTAGCAGTGCATGTGGTTTAACTGGTATTTTCAGCGGGATAAGGGTGCTAAGACCTAGTCTACTCTCTAGCATAGCTAAAACCTACTCTAGCAAAGTTAAGACCTAATCTCCAATTAAGTTGCTCTAGCAAATCTGAGACCTACTACCTGGTACTGCTGAACTACTCAGAGCTAGCAAGACATATTCTCTAGCAAAGCCATGGCCTCTGCTCTAGCAAATCTGAGACCTACTTCCTGGTAGAGCTGAGCTACTCTCTAGCAGCAAAGCCATGGCCTCTGCTCTAGTAAATCTGAGACCTATTTCCTGGTAGAGCTGAGCTACTCTCTAGCAGCAAAGCCATGGCCTCTGCTCTAGCAAATCTGTGACCTACTTCCTGGTAGAGCTGAGCTACTCTCTAGCAGCAAAGCCATGGCCTCTGCTCTAGCAAATCTGTGACCTACTTCCTGGTAGAGCTGAGCTACTCTCTAGCAGCAAAGCCATGGCCTCTGCTCTAGCAAATCTGTGACCTATTTCCTGGATCAGCTGAGCTACTCTCTAGCAGCAAAGCCATGGCCTCTGCTCTAGCAAATCTGTGACCCATTTCCTGGATCAGCTGAGCTACTCTCTAGCAGCAAAGCCATGGCCTCTGCTCTAGCAAATCTGTGACCTATTTCCTGGATCAACTGAGCTACTCTCTAGCAGCAAAGCCATGGCCTCTGCTCTAGCAAATCTGTGACCTATTTCCTGGATCAGCTGAACTACTCTCTAGCAGCAAAGCTATGGCCTCTGCTCTAGCAAATCTGTGACCTATTTCCTGGATCAGCTGAGCTACTCTCTAGCAGCAAAGCCATGGCCTCTGCTCTAGCAAATCTGTGACCTATTTCCTGGATCAGCTGAGCTACTCTCTAGCAGCAAAGCCATGGCCTCTGCTCTAGCAAATCTGTGACCTACTTCCTGGTAGAACTGAGCTACTCTCTAGCAGCAAAGCCATGGCCTCTGCTCTAGCAAATCTGTGACCTATTTCCTGGATCAGCTGAGCTACTCTCTAGCAGCAAAGCCATGGCCTCTGCTCTAGCAAATCTGTGACCTATTTCCTGGATCAGCTGAGCCACTCTCTAGCAGCAAAGCCATGGCCTCTGCTCTAGCAAATCTGTGACCTCATTCCTGGATCAGCTGAGCTACTCTCTAGCAGCAAAGCCATGGCCTCTGCTCTAGCAAATCTGTGACCTATTTCCTGGATCAGCTGAGCTACTCTCTAGCAGCAAAGCCATGGCCTCTGCTCTAGCAAATCTGTGACCTACTTCCTGGTAGAGCTGAGCTACTCTCTAGCAGCAAAGCCATGGCCTCTGCTCTAGTAAATCTGTGACCTATTTCCTGGATCAGCTGAGCTACTCTCTAGCAGCAAAGCCATGGCCTCTGCTCTAGCAAATCTGTGACCTATTTCCTGGATCAGCTGAGCTACTCTCTAGCAGCAAAGCCATGGCCTCTGCTCTAGCAAATCTGTGACCTATTTCCTGGATCAGCTGAGCTACTCTCTAGCAGCAAAGCCATGGCCTCTGCTCTAGCAAATCTGTGACCTACTTCCTGGTAGAGCTGAGCTACTCTCTAGCAGCAAAGCCATGGCCTCTGCTCTAGCAAATCTGTGACCTATTTCCTGGATCAGCTGAGCTACTCTCTAGCAGCAAAGCCATGGCCTCTGCTCTAGCAAATCTGTGACCTATTTCCTGGATCAACTGAGCTACTCTCTAGCAGCAAAGCTATGGCCTCTGCTCTAGCAAATCTGTGACCTATTTCCTGGATCAGCTGAGCTACTCTCTAGCAGCAAAGCCATGGCCTCTGCTCTAGCAAATCTGTGACCTATTTCCTGGATCAGCTGAGCTACTCTCTAGCAAGACTTACTCTCCAGCAAAGCCATGGCCTCTGCTCTAGCAACTAGACAAAAGTGCCCAGTGGGGCACGTATACCCCCGGCCAGTGCCATCACCTCAGCTGAAAATAGCAATGTCAACAGCTTCTTTGCATATACAGGCCATATTCCATAGAATGGCCATTTTCAAGATTCAAAGGGCAATAACTCTGAAAGTAGGAAAGCAAGAGTTATGGTTCATGTGTGCTGCACATCGTCTCATGGTGTTCAACATTCGTGTGGAGTTTCATGAAAATATGTCCATAGGACACGGATGCCCCCAACTGAAAATATGTCTATGTTTGTTTTCATCCATAGAAAGTTATTGACCGTGTTTAAGTTTTGGACCCTTTTTTCACATTTGACCTATAAGTATGACCTTGACCTTGGAGGTAAGGACCTTAGTTTTGTGTGAGGTAGATTGTCTCATGATGGCCAACATTTCTGCCAAGTAATTTCAAAATCCATCTAGAGATAAGAAAGTTATTGACTGCGTTTCAGTTTCGGACCATTTTTAATACCTTTGACCTCTAAGTATGACCTTGACTTTGGAGGTACAGATCTGGGTTTGCATGTGACACATCGTCTCATGATGGTTAACATTTCTTCAAAGTACTTTCAAAATCCATCCAGAAATAAGTAAGTTATTGATTCAGACCCTTTTTTTGACCGTTGACCTCTAAGTATGTCCTTGACCTTGGGGGTACGGACCTGGGTTTTGCATGTGACACATTGTCTCATGAGGGTTAACATTTCTTCAAAGTAATTTCAAAATCCATCCAGAAATAAGTAAGTTCACTCTCTAGTAAAGTTAAAGCCATCTTTTCTCTTTTCTAGAAAAGACCTGCTCTCCAGCAAAGTTAAGACTTACTCTTGCTAGTGAAGTTAAGAATTTCTCAATACTCTCTAGCAAAGCTAAGACCTACTCTCTAGCAAAAATAAGATCACTATCTAGAAAACTTAAGATCACTATCTAGCAAAGTCAAGATCTACTATCTAGCAATGTTAAATTCTACTCTCTAGTGAAGTTAACATCTACTCTTTCTTAAAGCAAAGTTCACTTCTACTCTCTAGCAAAGTTAAGATCTACTCTCTAGGAAAGTTAAGATGTACCCTCTAGCAAAGGTAAGTTCTACTCTCTAGCAAAGATAAGATATACTCTCTAGAATGGTCAAAATCTATTCTCTAGCAAATCTAAGATATACTCCTGCAAAAAAAAAATAAAATAATATATACTCCTGCAAAAAAAAAACAACAAAAAAAAAAAAACCTACTCTCTGGCAAAGTTAAATTCCTCTGGTGATAGTTTGGATGGGTCTTCATCTTTCCTCCTCTTTTCTTCATCTAATACATCACTGGTGAATTCTTCTATCTAAAATTACATGTATAATGTGTTGTAATAACTTAAAACATTGGTCCATGAGTGCCTCTGCAAAGAGTGTAAACCCAAACAGGGTTCTCACTAGGATTTTGAAAATTGGAGTCTGTCATCCAGAAACAGTTTTACCATACTTTTCTACAGAGATTTTCAAAAAAGTTGAAGTCATCAATGACCCAAGAGTTTAGGAGGAGTTCGCATTTGAAGCAAATGTATGACATTTTTTCTATTTTCAGCTCTGGCAGCCATCTTGTTCATCAGAGCGGAACAATTTTAGCTACTCTGGTAGGGAGCCACCTAGGCAACACTTTCCTGTGAAGTTGAATCAAATGGGCTCAAGGTTTTAGGAGTTTGCATTGGAAGCAAATTTATGATGCTTTGCAATTTTTAGCTCTGGTGGCAATTTTCCTCATCGGAGCAGAACCATTTTTGCTGTTTTGGTAGAAGGTCACCTAAGCAACATTCCTATGAAGTTTCAACAGGACTGACTCATGGGTACAGGAGGAGTTGTAGTTTAAAGATTTTTTTTCTATTTTAAGCTCTGGTGGCCATTTTGTTCATCAGAGCGGAACGATTTTAGCTATTTTGGTAGGGAGTCACTTAGGCAACATTCCTGTGAAGTTTGTATCAAATTGGCCCAAGGATTTAAGAGTTCTTGTTTGAAGCAAATTTATGACTTTTTTCTATTTTTAGCTCTGGTGGCTGTTTTGTTCCATTGAAGCGGAGCCATTTTAGCTGTTTTGGTAGAGGGTCACCTAAGCAATATTCCTGTGAAGTTTGAATGAAATTGGCCCAAGGGTACAGGAGGAGTTGCTTGTCCCCCACCCAATGGAGCTTGAAGAAATAGATTGGGCTGCAGGGTGCTTCTAGCAGAGATGAAACAGGCCGCACACGAGTACTGGTAAACTGCTTAGAGGTCCAAGCCAGTCCAGGCAAAGTGGTGTGAGTCCGACCGTCCCTACATATTAACCCCTTTTGGTTAGTATGGACGGCAGGGATTGAGATGTCATTTCATCTAAATGTCAGGTAAAAGTCCCACAAAATTGGGCCGTAATTGGACGGGGCTTGAAGAAATATATTGGCTGCATGATGCTTCCATGCAGAGCTGACTCTGACCCCAACACGAGTACTGGTAAACCCCTTAGAGGATCTAAGCCTGCCAAGGCAAAGCAGTGAGAGTCGGACCGTCCATGCCTATAAACACTATTGGTTTCATTGGGCGACAGGGCTTGAGATGTCATTTCATCTCAATGTCGGTAAAAGTCCTACAAAATTGGAAGCAACTTCTCCAAAATGACCTTTATAGTGTTGACGGGCGTTAACATCATATCAAACAAACAAAACACAACATTTGAAGCAATGTCTCCGAAATGACATTAACAGTGTTGATGGGGGTGTAAAACCTCATTACAAACAAAACCGGAGGAGTTGTCGTTTAAAGATTTTTCTATTTTTAACTCTGGCGGCCAGCTTGTTCATCCGACCGGAATGATTTTAGCTATTTTGGTAGGGAGCCACCCAGCCAAAATTCCTGTGAAGTTTGAATCAAATTGGCCCAAGGGTTTAGGAGTTCACATCTAAAGCAAATTGTTGACGACACACAAGGCATGGCGGATGACGGACACTGACCAATCACAATACCTCATCATGAGCCCACTGTACCCAGTTGAGCTAAAAATGGCACACTGCAGAATGGCTTGCAACTCTTTGCATCAGTGCAGCTTTCAGCTGTTGGAACAGCAACAGCCCAGTTCAATACACAAATATTCAACTGGACTCAGATCAGGCCTCTGTGACTGTTGTGGTAGGACAATGATTCGATACCAGTGTAGAATATCAGTGGCAAGCCCGACAGTAGCTACAAACCATGCTGGGCCAAAACTAGAACAACCCCAAGCAGCTTTTAAAACATCCTTCTGAAGAATAGATTAACTAAGACACACCCCTTACAAGCTATCAGCCAACTTGAAATACAGTTGGCTCTTCTTATCTCAAACTATGATATCCCCAACAATGGCTAAAGTCAAACTAAATTTTGTGCACTGTTATGTTAGTTTTGCTTTATGTTCATTAGATTTCAACCCTTTAATCTCAAACGACTGTTATCTCAAACAAAATATTCCAGTCCCTTGGAGTTTGAGATAATAAGAGTCAACATATATTACATTCATGCAATTCACAAACTGCTTGGCAAATGGTGTAGTGCCTGATCAGATGGCTTGAAGAAGCCATCTGATCTGGGCAAACAGTGTAGATCCTGATCAGCTGGATGTTTGCTGAGGTAGTTGTCAAGAACAGCAGGATAAGGGTTAATATGATATACGGATATCCCCAGCATTCAAACACTGATGAACAATACATGCAGCCGGCGGGATATGCATCTGACTGGTGATCAGGAGGTTGCAAATTCGTTACCTGCCAAGTCAGCAACATTCTTTCGTGGAGATTATGAAATCTTTTCTAGGGTCCTCCTCTCCCTTCCGCTGATTCAAGAAGGGCAGTTGTCAGTTTCTGGCATAATAATGTGCACTGTACTGGCAAACCGCTTAGGTATAAGCCTGCCCAGGAAAAGTGTGGGTAGGTAAACTGACCGGCTCAAAAATAATCTAAAATAGTGTTGACTGGGTCGTTAAACTCCAACACAAAAAACAAAACCCCTTATACAGATCTGTAATAAGGTATTAGGCAGACTTTTTCTTTGTTAATTTTGGGTTTTATGGCCCTTTTTGATAATTTCACTAATGGATAATCAGATACCTTTCTGCTGTAGTACTTGGTATCTCACATTTAAATTGCTTAACCTATCTCTTTCTGAATATTCAGTTAAGCCACACCCATTTCTGACTTTGAACCAATCAGATTACTTGATGTAATTTATTGCTACAAATTCATACACTGGATGTCAAACAGTGTAGATCCAGATCAGAAGCCATCTAAAGAAGCCATCTGATCTGGATCTACACTGTTTGCAAAGATAAGGGTTGTCGTGAACAGCAAGATAAGGGCTAACCTTTCTCTTGCAGTATTCGGCAACTTGTATTTTAAATTTGCTTAACCTTCCTGTTGTAAGCATCTCACATTTTAAATTTGCTTATCCATTCTGTTGCAGTACTTGGCATCTCACATTTAAAATTTTTGTAACTTTTCTGTTGCAGTACTTGTCATCTCACAATGTGGATTCAATTACTGCAATGGAAAGATCCAGCAGATCTTAATAAAACTGAGTTCACGGAGGTTCCATTGATTGGAAGATCGGCCCCATTCATGAATAATATTGTAGTGACAGTTGCAGGAGTGATCAAGTGACTTCAAGGCTTAAACCCCAGGACCTGATGAGCTTCATCCTAGAGTCCTGAAGGAACTAGCAAATGATTTGGATCCAGTTTTTGCACACTTGTTTCAACAGTCTCTTGATACGGGTGAAATCCCCAAAGAATGGCTCTTAGCAAATATCTGTCCACTCTTCAAAAAAGGAGATAGGGCTCTTGCCCGTAATTATCGCCCTGTGTCTCTGACTTGTGTTCTGTGTAAATTGCTGGAACATATAGTCTGCTCGAAACATCATGGCCCACTTGGACGAACATAAACTTTTGTCAGACAGACAACACGCATTTAGGAAAAGGCATACCGGTAGATGTGAATCTCAGCTAAGCACAGTTATTAATGACTGGGCAAAAATCTTGGATAAAGGGGGACAAGTGGACACATTTATTCTAGACTTCGAGAAGGCTTTTGACACCCCTCCTCATGAACTACTTAAATCTAAGTTATTTGGTTATGGAATTGGGGGAAAGACCCTCAAATGGATAGATTCCTTTCTTTGCTACAGAAAACAGCGGGTTGTTGTTAATGGTGAATCTTCAGAGTGGGCTCCAGTTCTGTCTGGAGTCCTGCAAGGGACCGTTCTTGGTCCACTTTTGTTCTCCCTGTACATCAATGATATTTCCACTGACATTGACTCAGAAACAAAACTGTTCGCAGATGACTGTGTTTGTTACCGGGAAATTAGAGATACAGAGGAGTCACTGAAACTTCAGGCTGACAGATAGATTAGGATGTTGGGCCCGAAAATGGGGCATGAGATTTCAGCCAGTTAAATGCAATATTATGCAGATAACTAGGAAGAGATCTAATAAAGTTGAGGCTTCTTACACCTTAGAGGGAACGGTCCTCGAGAATGTGGACTCCATTAAATACCTTGGAGTGACAATCTCACACAACTGGAGATGGAATACTCATATTAGCAAATGTGTACTAAGGCAAATAGAAGGCTTGGTTTCCTGAGATGAAATCTTCATCAGTGCCCCCAGGATGTAAAAGAGGCAGCATATAAAGGTCTTGTTCGCCCAATCTTGGAATATGGTAGTTGTATCTGGGACCCCAGTGGAGTGGTCCTTAACGAAGAAATTGAGAAAGTTCAGAATAGAGCTGCTAGATTTGTAACAGGCAATTACTGCTTTGAAACTGGGAGCATGACTGGAATACTTGGAAAATTAAAATGTGAGTCTCTCAAGAAAAGGAGAAAAGACAGTAGGCTTATCCTTTTATACAAAAGTCTAAAGGGTGCTGCCAACATTCCAACAGATGACCTTGTTCCCCCAGCTAGACACTGTAGAAATCACCATTCGTTGGCGTTTCAGACCCTTACTGCAAGAACTGACATTTATAAAGAGTCATTCTTCCCCAGAACCATTAGAGATTGGAATGCCCTTCCCGATTTGATTATTTCGACAGCTGAAGGTGCTGATGATTGTGTAGCTAAATTTACCTCTTTGGTTCGAGCTAGGATTTCATTTGACGTGTCACCAGTAACAATTCTGATTCTGATTCTGAGCAGATTTTATCAATGTGACCTGAACCAGGCTGGAACCTAAAGTTGCAAGAGATCTTTTGTTTAAAATCAGTATTCTTAAACACTAAGTCATGGAGGCCCATTTCATGTATGGGATAAGGTCCCACTGAATAAACTCACTTTTGACTATAAACCAATCAAAGTAGTTGATTTAATGCATTTGTTGCACCACCGCCTATTTGGGCTTGGAGATTGGGCCGCATAGTGCTTCCGTGCAGAGCTGAGTTTGAGTACTGTTAAACTGCTTAGGAGGTCTAAGCCTGCCCAGTATGAGTGGAACGAGTTGGTCTGTCCCTTAAACCATAGGTTTCTTCAAGTGGAAGAAAATGTCAGGGAAAAGTCGCACAAAATTGGAAGCAACATCTCCAAAATGACAATATATAGTGCTGACAAGGATGTAAAACCTCAACAAAGACAGGTAATGTATTTGTTCAATTCACAAACTGAATGACAAAACCCCGGACAAACCCATATCATGAGTGAAGCCTTCTGATCTGGATCTACACCTTTTGCAAAGGCAGATGTTTTGATCATCAGGAAAAATGTTGTAAAAATTTACCTTTTGTAATCTACATCTGAGGTAGCTACTAACAACATAACGTATTCTGTCTATCTGAAAATAAAACAAGAAAGTACTTATTCTTAATTATTCACATGAAAGTGGTCTATGTGCTGGAAAAGTGTAAACCAAGATCAAAGACATCAATTCTAAGTATTGGGACAGACAAGCCTAAGCAAACAGTGCAGATCCAGAACAAACAGCTCCTGAAGGAGCCGTCTGATCTGGCGTGTGTGTGTGTGTGTGTGAATTCGGGTTGAAGGTCCCTTTCAACAATTTTTCAGTCATATCACGACGCTGTCTGGTTGCGACAGGGAGCTCAATGCTCACTTTTATAGTGCTGCCTCACTGAAGTATCATGTCCCAGACACAGTACATGATACCACACCCAGTCACATTATCCTGACATTGGGTCGACCAGTCCTAGCTCTACCCCGTAAATCTGAGTGCCAAGCGAGAAGCAGCTAGTACCATTTTTAACGACTTTGGTATGTCACGGCCCGGGATCGACGCTTCCTCCCGTTCCCGGGAGCGGACACTCTTCCAACTGAGCGTCGGGGTGGGTGTTGGGTCTGTCTGTTCTCATACTTAGGATTATTACCGTTGTTTTGAACAACTGGCCCAGGAGAATCAGATACTGCATTATTATATTGTAACAACATTCAATCATTGCATCTCTAATAAGTTTATCAATTAAGCTAACATGTATTACAGAGTAATACAGTGAATTCTACCAGACATAAGCTTGGTATTTTCCTTTTTGCCACAAGGAAATATTTAAATCAGATTTTAACCCCTAACCAGGGATACAGACTAACAGGCGCCCAGTCGCCCAAGACGCCTAAGTCTTGGCCTGGGCGCCTAAGTTTCGAATAAAAATGCCTTTTAACCCTTCTTTTGCTGAATATTCATTTTAGCCACACCCATTTCTGTCTATCAACCAATCAAATTCCTTGATGCAATTTATTGCTACAAATTCATAAACTGAATGCGAAACAGTGTAGATTCTGATCAGATGGCTTCTTCAGAAGCCATCTGATCTGGATCTACACTGTTTTCAAAGATAGGTGTTGTCGTGAACAGCAAGATAAGGGTTAACTTACTGTAAAATTTGGATTTTAGGCAATCTGGGCGCCTAAAGCAAAATGCTTAGTCTGTTTCCCTGCCTAACTTTTCTGCACATGATTCAAGATACTGATTTGCAATTGTACCTCATTTGGTTGACAAATCCCATATTTTTAATGGCAGAATGATAAACTCTACATATCAAGTAAAAAAGTTCATCAAGCTAGCTGGACCCAAAGAGGAGCTCTGCAAGCGGGGCATTATACGCCTGTGGCAAATTAATATTTGTTGGACTGCAATATGAACTGCTCCATATCAGGGTCTAACTATATATCGAGTTTCAGCTTAATCGGATCTAAAATTGTAGGAGTTACCCAGAGATAAAATGTTAACTCTTATCATGCTGTTCACGACAACCCCTATCTTTGGAAACAGTGTAGATCCAGGTCAGATGGCCAGGATCTACACTGGTTGGCATTTGGTTTATAAATTTGTAGCAATAAATTGCATCAAGTAATTTGATTGGTTGATAGACAGAAATGGGCGTGGCTTAAATGAATATTCAGCAAGAGAAGGGTTAACAGATATTTTCAAAGTAGTATAATGTAGTCCAAGGATAAGTACAGAATTACATCAAAGAGTATATCAAAATAGTTAGGAAAGACAGTTTATACCATTAAAATTATTATTACTAAAGCATTGTTACTTTTCAACAAAAGTGGACAATGCTTAATGACAAAAACATTAACTGACTGTCACACTCTTTTTATCCTCAATCTACTGTACTTCTATAAATATTTGGTGGACCATAACCTCTAAACAATATTAAAGTCAAACTAAATATCAAGTTTTAGCAAGATCAAATGTTACCAGCAGAAAAAGTTAGCCACAAACAAAAATATTTGAAGGACGATGACCTCAAATAATAAGTGCTGGTCAACCTCAAGGCCAGAACTAAATTGAAGGCGAAGTTAGCTGGAATGAAATGTTTATAGAAATTTTCAAAGGGACATGGCTTTGTTTTTTATTTGGTCGACCATAACCTCAAAACTAGATCACTGACAACATCAGAAAGAGCCTCACATAAAGTAAAGTACAAGTTTTTGTCAGAAAATAGGTCTTGTGATGGTAAGTATGTATGTGAAGTTTCAGGAGAAAATTTCAGAGAAAGGAAAAAACTTTTGAAGTTATGATGGGGGTTAGGCTTTTTGGTTAAGTCAGAATGAAGGTCTTGCGATGGTAAGTGTGAGTGTGAAATTTCATGAGAGTAGGACAAATTCTTTTGAAGTTATGATTGAGGTTAAGTTTTTTGGTCAAGGTTTGTCAAACACACAGACAAAATCAATGTAGCTATGGACCTTTGTCAGAATATAGGTCTTGTGATGGTAAGTATGTGTGTGAAGTTTCATGACAGCAGAGCAAATACTTTTGTAGTTACGACTAAGGCTGACACGATTAATCGTATAATCGATTAATCGATCGATTAATTCCACAAAAAAGATTATCATTGCTGATTTGCTTTCAACCGATTACTTGATAGGTACAATTTACTACCCAAAGTTATGCATAAAATAGCTGGATGAGTGTCAAACAGTGCTGACCCTGATGAGACGCTGCAGAATAGACGCCGCATTCTGTGGCGTCTCATCTGGGTCTACACTGTTTGCTCAGGCCTGTCTGTTCAAATATACATTTGGTAAAGTGCAACATATGGTAGTCATGCTAAGAAGAAAGCCAGACAGGTAAAATTATGACAAACACCTCAGCGATTGGTAATTGATTATCGATCGCAATGACATGACTGATAATCGATTATCTTTTCAGCTCCGATTAGCCAGCCCTAGTTAAGACTAAGGTTAAGCTTTTGGGTTAAGATGTGACAAACACATGAACAAACGCAGTATAGTAATGGCCAATGTGGGGCCCTAACAATATGCCCTGATCCACATCATGGTCTTACTATATATCATGTATCAGCTTGATCAAATGTTATCCTAGGAGTTAGCCGGAAACGAATGTTAACAGAAATATTAAAAGGGGCATAACTCTGAAAATCTTTGGTGGACGGTTAGCCTCAAAACTTTACTCACATCTCCACATCATAGTCTTACTATCTACCAAGTTTCAGCTTCAACGGATGAAAACTAAGAGGAGTTATCTGGAGGCAATGTTCACAGAAATTTTCAAAGGGGCATAACTCTTAATATTTAGTGGATGGTTGACCTTGAAACTTTATGCATATCTCCCAATCATAGTCTTACTATCTACCAATGTTCAGCTTGATCAAATGAAAACTACCGTATTCGGGCGTGTATTACCCGCAGTTTTTTTTCCTCAAATTACAGGCCCAAGTTCAGGGTGCGGGTAATCCGCCCGAATTATTTTTGGACCATGTTATTTTTACTTTTGTCAGCTGAAAATGGGATGCATCTCATGTTATGCTCTATCTTTTTACGATTCCCGTCATAAATAACGTTTGATTGTCCACTCAATTTTACTTACACGTGAGTAATATAACAATCTCTATTACTAGCAAGCCTGATTTTGTGAGTATTATTCCTAAAACTCTGATTTTAAACAAAATAAACAAGCAAGTTCAATGCGAACATCAAAGTTTTCCGGCATCCAAACTGCCGCCCACAAATCACCGCTAGTTTTTTCTGCACGCGATCGGTAAATGACGTCATCGTACCCCAGCAACCCCACACTTGTCTATTGTTTTATCTTAATGGGGCGTATCTCGCTCATAAAAAATTGTTTGGAAACGGTAAAAAAATTCTCGCTAGCCAAACAGCGCTTTCCGTTAGCTCCGTGTCAATAACCAACAACAGAATACAGATGTGTTAACACAAATTAAAGAGTTCAACTTTTATCGTTTGGCGCAGAAACATAACAATTCACGAGATAGCATAATTGTCTTAGCAACTCGTCTCAGGAGCAATTAAATAATTTCCACACTGATTGCGGATTAAATTTTATGATTGGGGAATAAACGCAAATTAGAGACATAACTTGACCATATTTTCACACCTTATCGACACGCACCGCAGGGTGGCAATTATATTACAGGGATTAACAATAGTGTCATAATTGAACCGTTATAAATCAATAAACAGTGTAAATCCAAATCAGACATCTGCGGCGCCTTTCTGAGGTGTCTGATCTGGGACTGCACTGTTTGCCGATGTCCCAAAAAAGAAACGTCTGCGGCGTCTTTCTGAGGTGTCTGATCTGGGACTGCACTGTTTGCCGATGTCACAAAAAGGGGCCGCGGGCATATGTGGGTTAATAAATAAATAACAATGGTGAACAGGTAAAGTTTTTTCAACATTTTAATGCAAAATACATGCTTTCTGGTGATACTCGCACCCACGTGCATTTTCCCGCCTTTTGAAGACGATCGCGCGTTCCGTTGTGTGCTACAAAAACTGGCCAAATTCTTACTTTTTCTCACTTACGCATACACCAAAATTTCAGCAAATGTTCCATGCGGGTAATACAACAGAATAACAGTTTTCCCCCAGATTTTGGCAAAAAAGGGGGTGCGGGTAGTACGCAAATGCGGGTAATACACACCCGAATACGTAGGAGTTATATGGAAACAAAAAAGTTTACGGACGGACTGATGCCAACACCATAACATAATATGACCATTTTTTCAAAAAGTGCATATAGGATTGATGTCTTTTTATACTGCAAGGACCAGGAAAACCTGATCTATTTCATTAAATAAATCTCATGACAGCGCTCATAACTCGTGTTCTTTATTTTAAGCGTTTTTGTATCAAATGGAGTGAGTGAGTGTTTCAGTTTTACGTCCCACCAACAGCTAAGATCATACGGAGACGGGACCTTGGTTTTAAAGACTCATCCGAAAGTCTGGAGAAGCCCGGGATCGAACCTGCGACCCCTGGTTTACAAAGCGAGTAGCGTAACCACTCGACCACGGAGGCTTCTAATTGTATCAAATGGAATCTTCCGCCTTATATATCACAAGCAAGAGTCCATTTCAAATTTTAGGGGTGTCAGGTTGTGTTTTCTTCAAAATTTATTTGGAAAATGGCTGAACTTTTTGCAAAAAGCGACGTTTGATCGGGGCCTGCACTGTTTGCCAGTGTATCCGTTTTGGGATTTCCGGTGCAAAATGGGTTAACATAGAAATCCGACCCGTTAACCTCCATGCTGACTTTAAAATATTTCCTGTTCTTCAACATAGAAACATAAGCCCAATTACCCCCATGCTGTGTAAACTGACTTTCAAATATTTCCTGTTCTTCAACATAGAAGTCTGATCCAATTACCTCCATGCTGTGTAAACTGACTTTACAATACCTGTTCTTCAACATAGAAGCGTGACCCAATTACCTCCATGCTGTGTAAACTGACTTTAAAATATTTCCTGTTCTTCAACATAGAAGTCTGACCCAATTACCTCCATGCTGTGTAAACTGACTTTAAAATATTTCCTGTTCTTCAACATAGAAGTCTGACCCAATTACCTCCATGCTGTGTAAACTGACTTTAAAATCTCCTTTCTTGGCTCTCCTGATATTGTCCTCCATCTCTGCTATCTGTTCTAGCATACATTCAACCAGTTCTGTCTTTGCCACTAACAGCTCAGGGGAGAATTTCTCATTCAACCATGCCTATAGTAGAATAAATAATCTTTTATTTATTATCCAGTTTTATGTGTAGTGATTGCCCTCTTTTCACCCCACATTGCCATTTATGCCAATTAAATGAGCCCTGCAATTAACATCTTATTATAACGGGCCTCCGTGGCCTAGTGGATAAGAGCGCTGACTCTTAGTCATTAGGTCTCTCACCGCCGTAGGTTCCAGCCTCGCTCGGGCCACGTGTGAGACGCCAAGCTCTGCAACGGAAGGTCAGGTGGTTTTTCTCCGGGTACTCCGGTTTTCGCCCACCTCTGATTAACGATCGGCTCGATATGAGTGAAATAATCTTGAAAGGGCCGTAAAACCCAAACCAAAAAAAAACAAAAAAAAAACAACATCTTATTATAAAGATAATCTTTTCACCGTTAATCCAATAATCACGAGACAGTCATGCATAATTATCGATACGCGACAATCGCAATAGAATACAGTGTAAACAAGAGGGCCATGATGGCCCTGGATCGCTCACCTGATCCATAGTGTAACAAGTGGGCCCCAGAGAGGGCCATTATTGGCCCCAGGGTTTTAATGTGCATAATGTTGAGGGAGGTCTTAAAGGTGAAGCTTCATACCAAACATCAACAAAGGCTATAATTAGAACAATCTTGGCAAAGGTCCACTAGATAAAGCTACACATCAAATTTCAAAGACCTGGGCCTTGCAGTTTCAGAGAAGAAGATTTTTTTTAAAGATATTCCCTACATAAGCCTATGCAAAACCAAATGGCCCCAGGGCTATATAAATCTATGTAAAAACAAAGGGCCCCGGCCCGGGGTGGGGGCATTTGTGGCCCCAGGGCTATAATTTGAACAATCTTGGTAGAGGTCCACTAGATAAAGCTCCATACTAAATATCAAAGGCCTTGGCCTTGCAGTTTCAGAGAAGATTTTTAAAGATTTCCCTATATAAGTCTATGCAAAACCAAAGGGCCCCGGAGCGGGGACATTTTTGGTACCAGGGCTATAATTTGAATAATTTTGATAGAGGTCCACTAGATGCAGCTTCATACCAAATATCAAAGACCCAGGCCTTGTGGTTTCAGAGAAGAAGATTTTTGAAGATTTTCCCCATGTAAGTCTATGTAAAACCATAGGGCCCCAGAGTGGGGGCATTTTTGGCCCCAGGGCTATAATTTTAACAATCTTGGTAGAGGTCCATTAGATGCAACTTCATACCAAATTTCAAAGTCCTGGGCCTTGTGGTTTCAGAGAAGATTTTTAAAGATTATCCCTATATAAGTCTATGTAAAACCAAAGGGCCCCGGGACGGGGCCACTTTTGGCCCCAGCACTATAATTTGAATCATCTTGGTAGGGGTCCTTTAGAAGAAGCTTCATACCAAATATAAAAGACCTAGGCCTTGTGGTTTCAGAGAAGAAGATTTTTAAAGATTTTCCCTATATAAGTCTATGTAAAACCAAAGGGCCCCTGAGCGGGGGCATTTTTGGCCCAAGGGCTATAATTTGAACAATCTTGGTAGGGGTCCACTAGATGAAGCTTCATACAAAATATCAAAGTCCTGGGCCTTGCGGTTTCAGAGAAGAAGATTTTTAAAGATTTTCCCTATATAAGGCCATGTAAAACCAAAGGGTCCCAGTCGGAGGCTTTTTTTGCCCCAGCACTATAATTTGAACAATCTTGGTAGGGGTCCACTAGATAAAGCTTAATTCCAAATATCAAAGTCCTGGGCCTTGCAGTTTCAGAGCAGAAGATTTTTAAAGATTTTCCCTATATAAGCCTATGTAAAACCAAAGGGCCCGGCGGCGGGGACATTTTTGGCCTCAGCACTATCATTTGAATAATCTTGTTAGGGGTCTTTTAGATGAAGCTTCATACCAAATATAAAAGACCTAGGCCTTGTGGTTTCAGAGAAAAGGATTTTTAAAGATTTTCCCTATATAAGTCTATGTAAAAACAAAGGGCCCCTGAGCGGGGGCATTTTTGGCCCAAGGGCGATAGTTTGAACAATCTTGGTAGAGGTCCATTGGATGAAGCTTCATTCTAAATATCAAAGTCCTGGACCTTGCGGTTTCAGAGAAGAAGATTTTTAAAGATTTTCCCTATATAAGTCTATGTAAAACCAAAGGGCCCCTGAGCAGGGGGATTTTTGGCCCAAGGGCTATAATTTGAACAATCTTGGTAGGGGTCCACTAGATGAAGCTTCATACAAAATATCAAAGTCCTGGGCCTTGCGGTTTCAGAGAAGAAGATTTTTAAAGATTTTCCCTATATAAGCCTATGTAAAACCAAAGGGCCCCAGGTGGAGGCTTTTTTTGCCCCAGCACTATAATTTGAACAATCTTGGTAGGGGTCCACTAGATAAAGCTTAATACCAAATATCAAAGTCCTGGGCCTTGCAGTTTCAGAGCAGAAGATTTTTAAAGATTTTCCCTATATAAGCCTATGTAAAACCAAAGGGCCCGGGGGTGGGGACATTTTTGGCCTCAGCACTATCATTTGAATAATCTTGTTAGGGGTCTTTTAGATGAAGCTTCATACCAAATATAAAAGACCTAGGCCTTGTGGTTTCAGAGAAAAGGATTTTTAAAGATTTTCCCTATATAAGTCTATGTAAAAACAAAGGGCCCCTGAGCGGGGGCATTTTTGGCCCAAGGGCGATAATTTGAACAATCTTGGTAGAGGTCCAATGGATGAAGCTTCATTCTAAATATCAAAGTCCTGGACCTTGCGGTTTCAGAGAAGAAGATTTTTAAAGATTTTCCCTATATAAGGCCATGTAAAACCAAAGGGCCCCGGAACGGGGGCATTTTTTGCCCCAGCACTATAATTTGAACAATCTTGGTAGGGGTCCACTAGATAAAGCTTAATACCAAATATCAAAGTCCTGGGCCTTGCAGCTTCAGAGCAGAAGATTTTTAAAGATTTTCCCTATATAAGCCTATGTAAAACCAAAGGGCCCGGGGGCGGGGACATTTTTGGCCTCAGCACTATCATTTGAATAATCTTGTTAGGGGTCTTTTAGATGAAGCTTCATACCAAATATAAAAGACCTAGGCCTTGTGGTTTCAGAGAAAAGGATTTTTAAAGATTTTCCCTATATAAGTCTATGTAAAACTAGAGTGTTCACAAGTTTTTTCTTTAATTTGACCTACTGACCTACTTTTTGACCCGAAAAGACCTTTATTCAAACTTAGCCAAGATATTGTCACAATGACCATTCTGAGCAAGATTAATGATTTAACCAAACTTGTGGCCTCCTGAGTATTCACAAGGTTTTTCTATGATTTGACCTACTGACCTACTTTTCAACCGGACATGACCCATATTCAAACTTGACCGAGATATTGTCATGATGATCATTCTGAGCAAGTTTGATTATGATTGGACCAAAATTGTGGCCCCTAGGGTGTTCACAAGGTTTTTATATGATTTGACCCGCTGACCTACTTTTTAACCCGATATGACCCATATTCGAACTGGACTGAAATATTGTCACAATGGTCATTCTGAGCAAGTTTCATGATAATTGGACCAAAACAGTGGCCTTCAGAGTGTTCACAAGGTTTTTCTATGATTTGACCTACTGACCTACTTTTTGACCGGACATGACCCATATTCGAACTTGACCAAGATATTGTCATGATGATCATTCTGAGCAAGTTTGATTATGATTGGACCAAAATTGTGGCCTCTAGGGTGTTCACAAGGTTTTTCTATGATTTGACCCGCTGACCTACTTTTTAAGCCGACATGATCCATATTCAAACTTCACTAAAATATTGTCACAATGATCATTCTGAGCAAGTTTGATGATGATTGGACCAAAACTGTGCCCTCTAGAGTGTTCACAAGGTTTTTCTATGATTTGACCTACTGACCTACTTTTTCACCCGACATGACCCATATTCGAACTTGACCGAGATATTGTCATGATGATCATTCTGAGCAAGTTTGATGATGATTGGACCAAAACTGTGGCCTCTAGTTTGTTCACAAGAAAAAGTTTACGCACGACGGACGACGGACGACGCACGACGACGCCGGACATCTTACGGTCACAAAAGCTCACCATGACCTTCGGTCAGGTGAGCTAAAAATACCTGTGGTGTGTTCAGTCTAGTGTAAAGTTTGGTTCTCGTTTTATATGCATCTACAAAAGGCAATAACCAGGAATGTATTAAATTAGGGAAATTCTCACATAATGATGGACAACTTCGCAAGGTTTTGACTTTGAATGTGACTGCATTTGTTGAAAAGAGGTCTCGATCACCCAAATTCAGGACCGAAATTTGGCCCATTCCAAATGCCTAAATGTATCCAATTTCCGGATGACAAATTTCCAACTTTGTCAAAGTTCTTCTAAAACTGTGTAAATAAATGCATGACATATAGCTTTATTGCTATTAATGTTTACAAAATTATTATTGTCTTACCTTCTACAAATATGATGTAGTTTTTACGTATGTTCCCCACCTACATTACAGATTTTGAGGGCCTAAATATGGTGATTCTAGTTTTTAGCAAAATATTTTGTTTCAAATAAAACAAAATGATATTTTTGAACAATCTGAAGAAAAAAATATTAAAATTTTGCTTCAGAACAAAGTCGCCAGACACACTGCCGGGAAATTAGAGATACAGATGACTCACTGAAACTTCAGAATGACATAGATAGATCAGGATGTTGGCATGAGATTTCAGACAGTTACAGTACGGCTCAGGTATTTGAACCGTTTTTCTTTTTCATTTAACGGACAAATTCTTAAATCCACATTTTTCCGCCGAACGGTTTGAAGTAAACCACTTCGAGTGAAAATACTTTACTCCAAGTTATGCACTCCACATTCTGAGGAAATTCCGCGGACCTCAGAGCTTACCTGTGATATTTGGAGTATTTGCGAGTATTTGTGAGTGGTGATTAATTTAATTAAACTGTACAGTAAATTATAAAACGGGACGGTCATTTTTTTCTCTCTCAATTACCTAATTAACATTTCTAAGGTAATAACATCGAATTTAACCATAATTTTATAATGTTCAACATGCTTTCAATTACAATTACCTACCGTATTCGCCCTAATTACCGCACATGCTCCTATAAGCGCACACCAAAGCTATTTTGGAAAAGGAAATGCATAAGCGCACACTTTACAGTAATCTCCCCTTGAAGCTCTCATAGTAAATCTATAAAAACTTACCATTATTTCTTCCAACAGCGAATGCAATGCTTAAGTATCTTTTTCCGTCCAATTAAATATCAGTATGCATCATCTTGGAAGCTGTTGTTTTCGTATCAAGTGTGCGCTAATTAGGTAGATTTTTCACCGTGATTTTATGACAGGATTTTGAAAAAACTAAGCGCACGGTGCGGTAATTAGGGCGAATACGGTAATTAACATTTCTAAGGTAATTACATCGAATTAAACCATAATTTTATAATGTTCAACATGCTTTCAATTACAGACTTGAAAGAGTTGTACTGATTCCCTTGTTTGAAATCACTGTACAGTTTCACACCCTGGGTAATTAGTGTTTACCTCTTTGTTGACTTGGAGCCTCCGTGGTGCAGTGGTAACGCTACTCGCCTTGTAAACCAGGGATCGCAGGATCGATCCCGGGCTTCTCCAGACTTTCCGATGAGTCTTTAAAACCGAGGTCCCGTCTCCGTATGACCTTAGCTGTTGGTGGGACGTAAAACTCAAACACTCACTCACTCTTTGTTGACTTTTGACATTGTTTACATTATAATAACTATCAGTGACAGAGCTCTCACTAGGATTTTGAAAACAGGATTCCAGGAATCCTTCCTTGTAAAAAGTTGGATTCACAGGTAAAAAGTTGGATTCCCATATAAAAAGTTGGGAGTTCTGATCTTGATTGCGCATTGAACATAGACAAAATTTCTTATTATCAGGCTACACATCCATATGAATAACTGATGTGTAGATTGTGGGTTCTAGTTAGAACTATTTCACTGACGTATCTAAGAAGCAGCGACTCTGACGTTTTGTAGAAATATTAGGAAAATAATGTATATCCCAGTAAAACCCACTCCCCCCCCCCCCCCCCCCCCCCCAAAAAAAATGCAGTTGCTCCGATTTATTCTCACACTTCTAGCCAAATAATGCCACATTATAAAAATCATGTTGTGTTAACAACAGATATAATGTAAACCCAGATCAGAAAAGAAACATTCTATACAGCCATGATTGTGCGTTCAAATTTGGACTTACATGTACGTGACACTAGTTCATAATTTTGTGAACAAATATGTAGGGGAAGCATCCTAACTAAGTCTGACTTCCTGTAATTGTTAAAATGATTGCGTTTTGAAGAATTACAGACATTTATTTCAACGAAATTGAGTTTTTAAAAGTAAAACTTATTTTAACTAGGATACCCACCTCAGGCTTAATGACTGCATTTCCCTTATTCCCCGCAAAGAAATTTATGGTTTGTTCCGTATGTTTTTGGTACTTCGTAGAACCGATACTGGTATTTAACCAGTGACAAAAGCGCGCGAAACCGCCCAAGAATCACGGATTAATCAGAATTCCCTTGCCCTCTAGATGGAGGGGTTAGGGAGGTGGACCATCTGCCTTAAGCCTTAAGCCTAAGATGGGTATCCTAGTTAAAATAAGTTTTACTTTTAAAAACTCAATTTTAACTGTCGTCTACCCACCTCAGGCTTAATGACTGCAGAATTAGCCTTGGCGGGATGGAATCTCCAACCACATACAGAACGATCCTTTATTCCATGGATAAATCCTGTAGAAACTTAGGATTCTAAAAAGATAAACAATGGAAATTGAGGAAGAAAACTAAATTTCCACCATTTCTATCCCTGGAACATCACTATCATATCCAAGTACCTTTTGAATGTGTCTTGCAAGGCCTCGGAAGATAGTCTCCAGATTAGTATCGAGGATGAGGAAGACCAGACTGGCCCCCCCCCCCCCCCCACCACTTTTTGAGCAGAAACCAATGGACCCATCAGTCGTAGGTTTTCTCCTTGTGTGTTCAAGTCTCGTAGATAAAACTTTGCAAAAGTCGAACAAGAGGACCACACGGCAGCTTTGATAACATCCTCAACTGGGGTTTTATTCAAGTAAGACCAAGAGGTCGAAAGGGCCCTTAGCTCATGAGCCTTAATCTTAAGCAAAGCTACTTTAGACAGACAATTTCTTATAAGCTAATCTTATAGTATAAGAAATCCATCCGGAGATAGATCCCTTGGTAATATCATGATTTCCCTTCAGGGGAGGAAAAAGCCTTTTCCTGTCTTTCCGGCTAGGCTCAGTCACTTTCAGGTAACGTTTTAAAGCCCTAACCGGGCGTAAAAACCTGTTAAAGTCATTAAATTTAACTGTTCTGGCTAAATTTTGAACCAAAATATCATCAAAAGGATGGTAATTGATTTTTTGCCAAAAACCTGGTTGTGTCTTTAAAGAAACAGAACCATCTGACTGATTGAATCTGAGATGTCCTGAATCCATGGAGAAAGCATGAACCTCACTAACACGTCTTGCTGTTGCGATGGCAAGCAGAAAAACTGTTTTCAGAGTGAGATGGAACCTAGAAGCTTTATGCAAAGGTTCATACGGTTCAGAACATAATGAAGAAAGGACACAAGAAAGGTCCCATTTTGGAGCTAAAGACCTTTGAACAGGCCTCTGTAATTCAAATGTCCTTATAAGTTCTGAAATGATAGGGTCAGATCCAATGTTTATGTCAGACTTGAATTTCAAAGATTAGAGATATTAGATCTGTAACCTTTGATAGTACTGACTTGACATTTTTTCTCCATGAATAAATGTAGCAAAAAGTCTGCTACTTCCATTGGAGATGGATTGAAAGGATGAGGTTCCCTGTGACTACACCAATCGGAAAAGACTTTCAATTGGCGTCATAAACACGCCTGGTAGACAATCGCCTTGCCTGAGCAGCGTATCTGGCAACATTCGCCGAAAATTTTCTATCCGTGAAGGATTGGCGGATAAATTCCAAGTGTGAAGTTTTAGGCTTTCCACGTTTTGACGAAAGAATGTCTGATCTACTTGTGTCAGCAAATTCTGCACCGAGGGAATCCGAAATGGAGGTGCTACAAGTAACCGAAGTATGTCTTGAAACCAAGACATTTCGCCCCAAAGAGGAGCTACCAGCACTATATTGCAATGATGTTGACAAATCTTGTTGATTATCGCCGGGTTCAGTGCATGCATTCCGTCCCAGTTCATTAACATTGTGTCTATGGCCAGAACATTCTCGTCTGGGATAGGAGACACATAGAGAGGCAGTTTCTTGTTGAGACGAGTTGCAAACAGACCTATGTTCGGAAAACCCGTCATCGACAGAATTAAATTGCAAATTGTCTGATCCAAGGTCCATTCTGTCGCAATTGGCTTGGAAAGACGACTTAGCCTGTCTGCAATATGTTCGATTTCCCTGGTATATGTCTGACCAGAAGATTTATGCCTTCCTAATTGCAGCAAAGGAGTGTATCGCACACCTCCATGCACAGAGAGGGCATGTCTGTGGCAATCAGTACTGTTGAATTGGTGACATACTGATGACATTGTTTTAGAGCAAGCAATATTGCTTTCATCTCTAGGATATTGATATGAAGAACTGATTGGTCTGGAGGCCAGACTCCATGACACAGAAGTCCTTCCGGTTTGAGATGGGCTCCCCATCCAGAGAGACTCGCACCCGTGAACAGAGTGTGAGTAGGAAGAGACGGTTTCAGCGTTAAACCCGAGCTTTCGCTGACTCTTAGTCATTAGGTCTCTCACCGCCGTGGGTTCGAGCCTCGCTCGGGTCACGTGTGAGACGCCAAGTTCTGCAACGGAAGGTCAGGTGGTTTTTCTCCGGGTACTCCGGTTTTCGCCCACCTTTGATTAACGATCGGCTCGATATGAGTGAAATAATCTTGAAAGGGCCGTAAAACCCAAACCAAAAAAAAAAAAAAAAAAATCGATATGAGTGAAATAATCTTGAAAGGGCCGTAAAACCCAAACCAAAAAAAAAAAAAAAAAAAAAAAAAATAAACCCGAGCTGAAACGACCCTTGTTGTTCCACCATTCTAAATGCTTCCTGATCGAAACATTGAGAGGAATGGGACGCTCCAATGGAAGAGCATGGGGCTTCCACTGAGCAAACAAAGTAGAAGTAAAACAAAGATCAGGAATTGATACAATTAACTTACTCCATCCATAAAAGACACCAAAGGGAAAGAAATACAAACATTAAGCGACCAGACCATAATGGAAACCTAAACAAAGGAAGGCCATATGGACAGTTACTTTCCCACAAAATGGCCATATGGCCATCCAAAATTAAAAGACACAAGTGATATACACAGTAAGTAACAAACAACAACATAAATAAAATGCCACGGAAGAGCCGCCTTGGAACGGTCAGTGGAAGATTTCCACTGGGGGGCTTAAATCGATTTTACGTGGCCACAATCCCCGCCCCTACTTCCGTCGCGATTAAGACAAATAATTTGTTCAGTCCGCATGAAGGCCTCCTAACTCATCAGTGCAACATCTCCGTGAACACAGAAATCAAAGAACCACAGAGGTGAGACAACGGTGAGGACTCGACAGCAAGAAACCACTGAAATGCTGGAGCAAAAGAAAACCAACAGTTAGACTCCGATGAGCCCGACCAGAGACAGAGCATCAGGCACCAACCAACATTATCTCTTTAATTTTCAATAAGCCTTTACGTTGGAGCCGTCATAGAATCTGAGGCCTGACGTAAGTGCAATCTGAAAGCCATTTGAAGCCGACGTAAGTGCAATCTGCCCAGTACAACAAACTGGGCTGCTGCACTGAGTTTTCACAGAAGAGACAGAAAGACTCTTGCTGAGACCTGCTCTTGAACCTTGAACCATCGTAATAGTTCCAGAATGCCCTGTATTCTGTCTAACGGCACCCAAACTATATGCCTTTGTGTAAAAAATTCCATTCCTATGAACACAAAGTTCTGAGATGGTACTAAGTAGAAGTAAAAAAAAGACCAAGAATTGATACAATTTACTTATTCCACCCATCAAAGACACCAAAGGGAAAGAAACACAAACATTAAGCGACCAGACCACAATGGAAACCTAAACAAAGGAAGGCCATAAGGACAGTTACTTTCCCACAAAATGGCCATATGGCCATCCAAAATAAAAAGACACAAGTGACACACACAGTAAGTAACAAACAACAACATCAATAAATCTCCACAGAAGAACCGCCTCGGAACAGTCAATGGAAAGATTTCCACTGGGGGGCTTAAATCGATTTTACGTGGCCACAATCCTCGCCCTCCGTCGCGATTTAGACAATTTGTTCAGTCCTCATGAAGGCCTCCTAACTCATCAGTGCACTATCTCCATGAACACAAATAATCAAAGAACCACAGAGGTGAGACAACGGTGAGGACTCAACAGCAAGAAACCACTGAAATGCTGGAGCAAAAGAAAACCAACAGTTAGACTCCGATGGGCCCGACCAGAGACAGAGCATCAGGCACCAACCAACATTACCATGAATTAGATCTAATTCTCAATAAGCCTTTACGTTGGAACTGTCATAGAATCTGAGACCTGACCCACCGGCGTGCAATTAAAGAGGGAAGCAAAGTTGCCAACCGTGATTGGGTTAACCACCATGCATGCAGTCTGTCGTATAACATCCATGTTGTACCCAATCTTTTTATATCGAAGAATTATTTTACGAAATTGGGTGCTGAAGTCATTGCGGTTATAAATTTTTCTGAATTTATATACTAAGTCCGACTTCTCTTCGTTGATTATCAGTCCTAGGGAAGTAATCAACTTGACTGTAAACTGTCCATCTCTCAGGATTTCCTGACGAATCTGATTTCCGACCAACCAGTCGTCCAGGTATGGAAACAGTACAATTGCCCTCTTCCGTAGATAAGATGCTACAGCAACCATCAAACGGGTGAAGACATACGGACTTTTTGCAAGGCCAAACGGATGAGCCTTGAACTGATAAGTTTGACCCTTGACACAGAATCGGAGGTACTTCAGAGACTGTCTGTGAATGGGAACATGTAGATATGCATCCGTCAGGTCTAAGGAGATCGCCCAATCGTTGGGTTGGATCGCTTGTATGACTGTTGGCTGTCTCCATTTTGAACGACTGAACTTCCAGAAAAGTATTCAGTCTGGACAGATCTATTATAAGTCGTAATTTTCCGTTTTCTTGGCAACTAGGAAAATACGAGAATAGAAAGTAGAAGTAAAACAAAGATCAGGAATTGATACAATTAACTTACTCCACCCATAAAAGACACCAAAGGGAAAGAAATACAAACATTAAGCGACCAGACCATAATGGAAACCTAAACAAAGGAAGGCCATAAGGACAGTTACTTTCCCACAAAATGGCCATATGGCCATCCAAAACCTGAAGCCTGGACCTTCCGGCTCTATCATCTCCACTGCCCCTTTGAGTAGGAGTTTGTTGACCTCTTCTTCATAAGATCGACTTTGAAGAAGAGGTTTGCTGATGGAAGGTATTTTGTACCCTTTTTTTACAACATAGAGGACCCATGAGTCCTCTGTTATATCTCCCCAATGATTTTGAAAGTGGGCCAACCATCCTCCTACTGGAAGGTCCTTTCTTGAAAGGGACAGTGGAGGGAGTGTATCATTGTCGAGAAACATTAGAGGCACCTCCTCGAGAGGGGGTGTACTGACCCCTTCCTCGAGAGCTTGAGCCTCCACTGCGAGAACCTTTCCTAGGACCACCTCTATTCATGATTCAGAGGTCTAGTAGAGGAAGATGAATCCCTGTGAGCAGACTTCTTTTGGCATTTAGGAATCTTAAAGCCAGAAGTAGAAGCCTGCTTACTCTGTGCAACAGAGGAAGCAATGAAACTCTGCTGTTGAGATTCAGAATTTAGTTTCTGAAAATAAGTAATCATTCCAACAAAGAGGGATTCAGCTGAGATCGGAACCGAGCGAAGCTTAGTCTTCGTAGCTTCCGTCAAAATCTTAAGACATTTCAATGGCAGCCTTCCTTCTAGCTTGCAGGAGTTCGACTGCCAAAATCACTGCCATAGAGAAAGAGTGCTTCAAGCAACTAACAATAGAGCTGAGTAACCTCTTCAGCATCGGAGCATCCAAATTCACTCATTCTCAAATGAATTGGGATTTTAGCCGTTTAAAAAGTCAAATTATAAAGTTACTTAGATTCAGTCACCGAGTTGTTCAAAATAAAGTATTAACATGTACCAATACTCAGTTAAAATTCCTTGATCAAGAAATCAAAAGTTATTCACCCCAACAGCTAGAAATATGTCCGTATTTTGATAAATTTTGATTGTGAGAAATGTACGCTACAATCTAATTGATCTTTGCTCCCGTCTATAACGCAATGACAGAAACTTACGACCGGGTTATTAAGCGGGAACAAAAGTGAACATATGGTCATACATATGGTAAAGAAATGAACAGCCATTTAGAATAAAATTCGGGGTTGGTTAGAGAATACAAAAAAAAGAAATAGTTTTCTGAAAACATACAAATTTCGTTTTGTTTTAAGAGAAGCACATAATACAGTCGATCTTCGATGGGTCGAACTCGGTAGGCTCGAACACCACGTTTGGGTCGAACTGACTTTTCAGTCCCGGCAAAATCCCTATTCATTTTAACTTAACATGCCACCCTTGGCTCGAACCACGATGGCTCGAACCCTCGAACTCTAAGCCTGGTCCCTAGAGTGCATTTTCTATGTAAAATCCCACCGATGGCTCGCACTAATTACCTTTTTAAAAATTCCAATTTTATCGATCAAGTCACGCAGGCTCGTGATCAGTATCATAATACGGACCAAAAATACGGCTCATCATCCACTCTTAAATTATGACCGATAAATGTACCGGAAGTCACCAAAATCGCCGGGGCTATGATAAAAAATCATAGTACACAAAAATGGATCTTGCCGAGTTGGACTCCAATGGCTCGAACTACCGATGGCTCGAACTTTTTTCGGCGGTCCCGGCGAGTTCGAGCCATCGAAGTTCGACTGTAGCTAGATCACTTACGACTATTGCATTTGAACAGGTATTGAGTGGTAAATAAGGAACACAAGTAATATTACTTTAGATAAACGATCAACATAAGCAATAGGTTTTTTAATTACACGAAAAAGTCGCGGACATTACAGTGATTTTGTTTCTATAAGTAAAGTAGTTTACTAACGCGATAAACTGACAATATAGCTGTTAGTGTCATTTTCATTCATATTTTGGATCTAACTAATGTAACAGTGCATGTTCTGTTATATGCTTTTAAAACATGGTGTCGCTATTACGCAAAAAAGCCTCGGTATATACTTTTATGCATAAAAAATGTTCTCCTGACAGATAAACTGCTTTCATTTTTGATTCTTATTTCTTAAGGCGGCCGAAACATTTAAAGACATATTTATCACATATTAACACACAAAAACCGCATAGCCTTATGTTCTCAATAATCAAGTATCTAAAATTAATAATTCAACTGTGAGAAAACAGTATCGAACATTACAGTGCATTCCAGAGTAATATTTGTCTATACAAAAGTCTTCAAAGTGTAACCAATTTTGTCTACTAGCTGGAAGAAAGTAACACGTTTTGTGAATTTTGTAAATAAGTTCTCAGAAATGTAAACAAATGCATGTCTGTATATGGCAGCTATGATGGTCTCGGACATTACCATACACGGTAAAGGGACATGCTATGCCACTTTACCATTTTTACCTGTAAAATTGAAAATGAATCTAATATTGAATTTGTTGTATCTAGGAACATAATCAAGAGTAAACCATCATACCCTAAAATATACACATTTATTTTAGGTGGGGATGTTCGATACAATTTGTAATGTTCGATACAATAATGTTAGTAACATAAACTGCACTTACAACGTTTTTAACATTCAAAATATGCATTTGGTTATTCAAATTTGAGAGTTGAAATGCCTTCCTAACAGTGCACATTTTATATTGAAAATATTCATTCTGGCAAATAAAATTTGGGAAAAGGTCATAAACTATGGGACTCAAATCCAAAATCGAAAATAAGTAATAAATTTGGAATCAACATTGTTACCGTTTGCAGCTATCGGTAGAAATGTAGCAAACATATATATCACTAAATGTGTTCATTTCACACAACTAAGGTTGCACAATTCAAAATTGTTCATTTATTTGAAGTCATTATCCCTGGACAGTCAACATAGCAAACCAGTCATGTTCGATACCAAATGTAGCGGACATTTCATCGCATACATCCACTGCTTATTGCAACAGAATAATGATCTTGCAAGCGTGCAAATGTTGTTCATTAATAATGATGTTTGGTGGCATATTCTTAATTGAAAAATATTAATTGTGACAAATAATATTGGAAAACGATAAAAAGTTTCTATGCAGGTATTTTTTAAAAAAAATATGACTTCTGTTTTCCCTTAACTGGGGTATTGTCTGCCGACTCCCTTACCCATCAAACACCCCAAAAGGCAACCATGTCGTCTGCAGATACTTTCTACTGCGTAATCTGGTAACGGAAATCTGTGCCACGTGAGAGCAATGTGATCAAGCTGTTAGACTAACAATTTTCGGTATTGAACATTCAGGTCTCGAACATTACAAAACACTGGAAATGAGGGAATTTCAACATCAAAATATTATTTTCGTTCCAGATGATGTATTTGTGTTTGTCACACATTGCGGGAGTTTAACTCAATCTAGCATTTTAATCCATACATACGTAATAAGCCTGGTATAATAATCGCGAACAGTACATGCATTTTTGCAACAAATCCATGCACATTTTTGTATGGCAAGTATTTTTCATTTCCTATTGTACAGGTAACATCAAACAACGTTATGTGCTTAATATAATATAGAATCTCCATTTGTTCATGTTTCCGTGTATAAAAACCTAAACGTTGTTTTGAAATAACAAGAAGAAAAACGTCGTCTCGTACATTACAATGTTTTATTAAATTTCGGCGACAGCCATAATCGGGAAAAAATACTGAGTAAGACTCCATGTGGTCCTGCTAATGGTAGTTATTTCCCTACCCAGAATATGTAGAATTTATGGAAATCACCTAACCCTTTCCTTACTAGTGGAATTTCAAATTTGTAAGTGCGCAAACAAAGAGAATTCGAAAAGCGACCGTCTTGAACATTACAAAACCAGGTTTTCCCGTAGCTCATTTTCTCTGAAAAGGTACATTTTCTCTGAAAAACTACGTAGTATGACCCATCTTCTTTCTTATGAATGTTTTCATTGCTCTTAAAGGAACTCATTTTTGATTTTTTATTTACTAAAGGAGGTTTATCATGATATCTTTGGGACCTGTTGTCCTGTCATATAAACGTATGCATTGGTTAAAAATGACTGCTTGATTTCAGAAAATATATGACGACTGCAATATCCAAATTCATTTGAGAATGAGTGATTGTCTGACTCCAATGCTTGAACTGAAGCAGCAGTAAAAAGGTCTGCATAAGAGTTAATGGAAACCATGTTTCTAGCTTAAGGCTCCATAGTCTCCAAACTCTTGACTGGCAAATTGGCATTCCCAGAGGATATCAGATCCAGTAGAGAAGCATCTTTATCAATTTTAGGAACACTGTCGGGAAATAACTGACCATGTGACCGGTAGTGTTTCACGTTTATACCAGGATCTCTCTCCAGAGATATATTGGTAACCCAGCCAGGTTCCAGCTTAACCTTCTTATCGATCAGTGATTGAAAGACATTTACAACGTCTTTGATCAATAAGGACTGAGGGAGAGAAGCTGAGCTCTTATCCTCAGATGGGTTAAGTGCATCCAGCGTGGACCTAGGCCTCTGGAGAGTCTCCGAGGACTCCTTTCTGGGGCAAAATTCGGAGGGAAGTAAGCTTGAAACCTCCTGAATTGCCTCGGCAAAAGAAATGATACCTTCATCTTCCTCCTCAGAATTGGAAGAACCTCTGTCAAACAGAGTTTTCTTTGCCAAATTAGAAGAGGCTTTATTGGGTGAACCAGCTCTGCTCTCACCCTCAAATTCATTATTGTCCACCCTGATGGAGAGATTATCATTTCTATCAGAGCTTGAAGATAAAGCTCTTGCCCGATCTTTATGGCGAGTACCAGAGGAGTGCCTACGTCTCTTGTGACTTCAAGAGACAGAAGATCGATTGTGAGACTTCTTCTTCTTATGGCGCCTGTGCCTATCAGAAGAGGTAGACCAGTCCAAACTGACTGATCTAGACCTCGAATACGAGTCAGAACTTGAACTCATATGATGATGGCGTTTAAGGCGTCTAGATCTAGAGTGTTTTCTCTTCACTCTCGATCTATGCCTTCTATGAGGCGTGTGACGATCCCGTGAACTAGATCTGTGTTTAGATCAAGAACAAGATGTCCGTCTCTGGGATCGGTGCCGATCTGACCGTTTCTGAGAATGCCGCCGTGATGACTGTCCCGGTGCCCGGTGGCAAGATGATCTGCCTGCTGAACGGTGACGAAATTAATGTCCCGTCGAAGGATTCAGGGATGACCGGTCCCCGGAATGTTTCCGGAAAGTGGACCGACCCACTGACCGGTACCGGCATGTAGACCGAGTTACCCGGTCCGGGTATCGATGTTTGGACAATCCATCTTTGGATTTGGGCCGAACTGACCGTTCGCAAGTATCCCGGCCCGGTGACTGGCCAGATTCCCGGCCCGGTGACCGGTCAGATTCCAAAGAATCTGGGCCCAAGGACGAGGAAAGACTATCCCCAGACTTGGCGTTGGGTGTTCTTTCTGTCCTCTTGTCCGCAGACACTTGGGTGGAGGACCCACCGGGTCGATCTTGAGTAGATTGACATGTGTCTATCGGGGAATTTTCCCGGTTCTCCCGGTACTTCTCCCCCCATGTGCATGCAGTCTGAGAAGGGTTCTCAGACTGGGACTGCTTGGGAGCAGTCCCGGACTGCTTGGTTGCAGTCCCGGACTGCTTGGTTGCAGTCCCAGAGCCTGACTGCTTGGAAGCGGCTCCCATCTTGCCCATCTTCTTCTCTTTAGTGGAACGTCTTCGCTTGTACGACCGTCGGTTTACGGCAAGCGTCCACACTGAGCTCGTCCACAATTTGCAAGTGGCACAGCGTGACTCTAAACTGCAATGAGAGCATGTAAATCAAGAAGAATGATTGTCCCAGGAAGCCTTTAAATGTCCGCAAGAGCCGCGGATTTGGGACATTGATGGACAAGAACAAACCACAATAACGAAAAAGTCACAAAATAATGTGACAATAAGAAAAGAAGTTAAAAGCAGAAATTCCTGCTAAATTAACAATATGAAGAAAGGAAAAACAAGCACCAACATTTCCAGCGAGGGAAAAACAGCGTACCATCCGAGTAAACAATAAATATTAGAAATTAAAATCTGATATCTGAAAACGCATCCAAATTGGGTCACGTGCAAAGGGAATTCTAATTAATCCGTGATTCTCGGGCGTTTTTTGTGCGCTTTTGTCACTGGTTAAATACCGGTATCGGTTCTATGAAGTACCGAAAACATACGGAACGAACCATAATTTCTTTGCGAGGAATAAGGGAAATGCAGTCATTAAGCCTGAGGTGGGTAGACGACAGTTAAAACCTCTTTGACCGAGTGATAAAAAGTATGATTGTGTAGTCGCGAAAATACATGACATTGGTAATTCGTCAATTAAATTGTCTTTGCCCCAACCCTGGTTTAACTAAATGTGATATTTTACCAACTAATGTTAATCTGTTGATGGTTCATGCTTACATCAATCAGTAAACTAATTAATTGTAATCTGTAATAACACAGGGATTAGCCGGGCGAGATTAAAAAGGTTCAATCATTTTTAACATGTGCTGAAACCGACCACTTGCAAAAATACCTGTCAATATGTGTCATATGTGTTTTCAACACAAATAGCGGCGCCGCATTTGATCTTTTACTGGTATTGTGTAAGCGGCCTAAATTACCTTTTGATTTTACCGCTTCTGTAATTTTGGACGTGTGTCGCAATAAAAACATGCATACATAAGAATCAGCGATAGTGAATTTTAGGCATACAACGGCAAAAAGTTGGCGTAAAATACGCAGAACCCTGCGTTTCTGAGAGCTCTGAGTGATAAATATTATATTATAAGTATATATAAATATATATGATGGTAAAAGAACATTAAATAAACAAAAAACAATGCCGAGGTATTTCGTCAAATTCCTCTGAGTATTTCCACATAACTTGCGAGAAAATATTGCCTCCAGGTACGCTATTACGAGGCAGAATAATTTCGCGAAACTTCGCATACTTAACGCAAACCTTGCGAGTGTTTTAGAGGAGTGTCCGCCGAATATATACATCTACTTGCAACAATTCTGAGTGTTTTGGAAAGTGCTCAAAACGCCGAGATTTGGAATAAAAAGTTTTTTGGTTCTTATACCTGAGCCGTACTGTAAATGCAATATTATGCAGATAACTAGGAAGAGATTTAATAAAACTGAGGCTTCTTACATTCTAGAGGGAACAGTCCTCGAGAATGTGGACTCAATTGAATACCTTGGTGTGATAATCACACACAACTTGAAACGGAATACTCATACAGGGTTTTCCCTGAATGTTATTATTTGGGGGGACAAATGTCCCCCTTCATTTTAGGGGACAAATAAAAATATTGGGGGACATGTCAGAAATTTTTTATCCCTTCTCCTGTTTTGATGTACATGTAAATTGTTTATTAAATGTTGCTTGGAGTGTTCTTTGTGTGATTTGTTTGATTTGAGGTTTAACGTCCCCGTCAACACTGTAAAGGTCATGTTGGAGACTTTGCTTCCAATTTTGTGGGACTTTTACCCGACATGGAGATGAAATGACATCTCAAGCCCTGACACCAAAAAAAAAACAATAGGGTTTATAAGCATGGACAGGCCGATTCGCACTGCTTTGCCTGGGCAAGCTTAGATCCTCTAAACGGTTTACCAGTACTCGTTTGTGGGTTGGTTTCAGCTCTGCGTGGAAGCATCATGCAGCCCATATATTTCTTCAAGCCCTGATGGGAGGGAGCCTTTCCCTTTGGTGTCTTTTATGGATGGAGTAAGTTAATTGTATCAATTCCTGATCTTTGTTTTACTTCTACTTTGGAGTGTTCTAATTCCATTTTTAATTCCATGTTGTTGATGAGCCAATGCAAAACCAATCTGCAAATCTAACCACTTGTCAGAAAACTAGGGCTGGGTATTGTCAGAATTTTCGTATCACGATATATTGCGATACGGATACTGCATATCACGATACATATCACGATATATTATGTAGCAATCTGAAACACACTGGTACTTGGAAAACCCAACTATATATGGGAAAAAGAAGGGAACTTTCATGGGTAAATACCATTTATCCTATTCCTGTTCATGCACTTACAAAACTAAGCCCAAGGTTCTTTCTAGAATTGTCCCAATGTTATGAGGTGAATAAAGATAATATCTGAAATGCCATAAAATGTTGTATTAGACTGATGGTCTCAACTTTATTTATGACTGTCATCTTTTGCAACCTGAAATGTTGCTTGATAACGGCTTTTCCGTTTTGATTTTAAACGAGTTGGTAGTTGGCCATGGTAAAGTTTGTTATGGTTTCTCTCAATTACGCTAAATTGTAAATGCTGGGTGGCTTACACTAAAATGGCGTATACAACAACAGGTGCGCGACTCACCGAAATACTAGCTGGACCTGCACTATGACCGGCTTATACATAAAGGGTGGGAATCGATTAAATTACTTACTTTTGCCGCGGGAATGATTCTGTTTTCACGGAGCTGTATTTACTGATCAGTTACGAAAGAAAATATGAAAAATGGATGAAAACATAAAATATCGGTATTGGCAGACCGTAATGTGATATGATTTTTTCTGAACTGTATCACGATATACCGATAATACCGCACATCACTACACAAAACATCCATGGTTTTTTACTAGAGGAGACAGCTTCTGCATTTGTTGAAGGCGCATTCTGTAAAAGACTTTGTCCCACTTCTTCCTCTGCGGAAGACACAGTTGATTTTCCGTGCAAAGATGCCGTATCTCCCCCAGAGGAAGAAAATCAAAGCGCCAAAAGGCACTGAAATGACATATTCTGTGAAAAACCAGTGCTTCAGCTGAAGTGCACGACCCGCCGGATGCTTTTAGCTTTATGAGTGTAACCATATATGGGTATGGCGACCATTTTGGTCATGTGACCTGGACCTAAAACGGCTCCCCCAATAAATGCGCCTTATCGTAAGGAGCAAAAATATATCTTATACTTTAGTACTGTATTCTGAATGGTTTGCAGGATAAAATGCATTCTCACTTCTCCAATACAAAAGCATATGTATCAAAATTTGACCTAGGCACAAAGAAGGTCAAGGTCAACCCAGGGTCACCACTTTAGCAATTTATGATGGGCCTACGTCCCAGATGCTATTTATCAAGTTTCGTGGAAATCTGCCCAGTGGTTCTGGAGAAGACTATTTTTGAAGGGTTTTTACCATATACGGCTTGGCGGCCATTTTGGTCGTGTGACCTGGACCCCATGAGCAAATTTTGGTTTCCCCCATCCCATAGAGGCCCCATATGAAATTTGACTTCAATCGGCCCAACGGTTTCCGAGGAGAAGCAGTTCGAAAATTTTCACATTTTTCGCCTCGGCGAGGCTATACTAAATGGAATGTAATATTTCGCAAGTTCATTGGTTAGATCTCATTGATATCTATCAGTATGCCAAAAATTGTTTAAATATTCCAAGCGGTTAAGTCACTATCACCAATTTTCACAAACGTGTTACGGACGGACAGACAGACAGACCATATATGGCTTGGCGGCCATTTTGGTCATGTGACCTGGACCCCATGAGCAAATTTTGGTTTCCCCCATACCATAGAGGCTTCATATGAAATTTGACTTCTATCGGCCCAACGGTTTCCGAGGAGAAGCAGTTCGAAAATTTTCACATTTTTCGCCTCTACGAGGCTATACTAAATGGAATGTAATATTTCGCAAGTTCATTGGTTAGATCTCATTGATATCTATCAGTATGCCAAAAATTGTTTAAATATTCCAAGCGGTTAAGTCACTATCACCAATTTTCACAAACGGGTTACGGACGGACAGACAGAGTGACAGACTGGCAGAATGACACGGTGATTTTAGGGCACTCTTAGAAAATCAACCGACTTCAGTCGGTCGCTTTTCTGCGGGTCGTGCAATTTACTTGATAAGGACAATGGCGCTGGAGTGCTGATTTTTAGTTTGGTTCACAAAACTGAAGTGAATCGGCTGTTAAACACTTTCATCTTCATTTTACTTGGACATTATAAATAAAACAACATGCAAATGACTACCCAGCAGGCACACGTCGCTAGGGCAACGTCAAATCAACGTCGATGCAACGTCATGACGTTGCACCGACGTTGATGTGACGTCACAATTACGTCATGTGCCTGCTGAGATAGTTGCCAGTTTTATGACAACACAAAGCCGCAACTTTCTTGTAAAAGCTTACACTTGTTGACTGAGATGTGTTTCGCGGCTTAGTCAAGAACCTGCCTTATGTCGTGCGCTACAATAAAGGAAAACACTTTTTGTGCGATGTTTGAAGTTTTGCGGCATGTGACTAATTATTCATCACAACATTGTGCTTACATATTCAGTTATTTAGACCTATACAACAGAATTGGACAGTGATAACTGTTAGGAGTTTATTATTGCTGGCTTGCTACCGTACGGTGAAGTTTCCAGCGTCACGTACTTCGCATTTAATTAGGTCATGTAAGTGTTATGAGTCTGTACCCTTTCAGCCCTTTATAGCCAATTACAGATACCTACAGATGCAAACAGTGTAGAACCTGGTGAGATGGCTCATAATGATACACCGCATTCGGTTCTACATGGTTTGACATGCTATTAACGACTATTGACTAGACACCCAATTTACATGTGTAGAATGGACGCGTACAAATTCAGTGACTGAAGTGTGAACTGGAGAAACTCGTGGGTTGAAGGGGTAAAATCTTAACCTGGCCTGTAACTGTTGTGTGCGGGTAAGGACCAGACAAAGCGGCTTGGCCGATAATCAAAAGTTAAATACAGCTTATTTTACGGTCTATTTTCTTTATTTTTCAAAGTTTATCTAGATACTTAAATGGTGTGCACTGATTGTAGCTCTATACATATTGTTTTTTTTTCTTTTCTAAAAATATACAAAGGTACTTTAATGGCGTATTAATACAAATATAATTAATCATAACCCATTTTGTACTGAATGTAATATTATCACTTATCTGACGAAGATTTCATTTCGAAATCCCGGTTCAAAATTAAGGGGCGTCAGCTAGAAATATAGGAATTAATTTAGGAAAAACATGGGCTAACTTTCGACAACAGTGCAGGCCGTGGTTAGACGCCGCCTCCAAGATTCGCCAATGACCCATTATGCGGTCGTCTGTATAAAATGGGAACTTTCCTTATGCATATTCAATTAACTTTTCCCGTTTTGTTTGTAATTTAAGAAAGATAATTTTTGTATTTTGATTACAAATGAAACAAAACATGTAATCAAAATGCGGAAATAATGCCATGAGAAATTAGTTTTGAGACAGCGAGCATGAAAAGTCAACAAACAACGGACTATTTGCGCGGAGTCATATTTCAAAAGTAGTGGAAGCCGGAAGTTCGGACGTTAAAATTGTAAACATGCAGCACGACGAAGAATGACAGAAAGAATCTGTCATTAAAAAACAATGTTAATCATTTTTGGGCAGTCATTTTCTGTCAACAAGTATTGGTTCCATGCACACGACCAGTATCACAACCGGCAAAGTTATGAGTTGGGAACCATATAAATTGATCAGTATCGCTCAGACGATTGCAAGGTGCAAGGTGCGTCTATTAAGCGAATTTGGATTTGAACTGAATCACACTCAGAAGCGTCGGATTGCGCCCGTCTGGGCGCACTACGAAGCAAAATGCAGGACATTTTCATTGAAAATGCGGCAAAATGCAGAAATTTGTGCGCCAGGGAAAACCCTGCCCATATTAGCAACATGCAGGCCTCCTAGTGGCCCACTTTGAAAATATAGGTTTTTATATAGGTTCTTCTTACCCAAAATATAGGTTATTTACAGGTTTTTCAATAAAAATACACATTAAAAAAAGAGTCTTCCAAACTTACATAAAGATTTAAAACTGAAGAAAAAATATTTGATGAATTTTTGTGCCACAATTACTCAGATAAAGTTGATCTGAATTTTACAAAGTCCGAGCGAGCGAAGCGAACGAGGAAAAAAAAATTACAATTCTTGACAGTTTTCATCACTTTTTACGGGACTAAAAAGTAAAAAAATAGTAGTGCATTTGAAGAAAAGTTAGGGTTGAGTCGCAAGAAGGTTCAGAAAGTGAAAAATATAGGTTTGTTCATGAAAATACAGGCTTTTTATAGGTTTTATGAACAAAATAAAGGTTTTATAGGTTTGGCACAAAATTATAGGTTATTACAGGTTTTATAGGTTTTGCTAGGAGGCCTGAATATGTGTACTAAGGCAGAGAGCCAGATAAGCTTCGTATTTTCGTAATTTACGTACTGAAAATAGCAAAATACGAAGTGCTTACAAATTTTGATCGTACCATTTACGATAGACATTACTAAAGTTACGAAGGAAGCTCAAATTTTGCTCGTATTTACGAAGCTCCCGTAATTGGCCGTTTGGTACTTATCGGTCAATATCCGTCGACAATTGTCAGCACAAAAACATTGAATAGACTGGGAACCAGTTAAAATTATTGGCAGTCTTACTGTCTAGACGCTCTATTCCTCAGACTAATATAGCCGACGGCTGGTGTACAAGCGTTTCCGTGATTTTAGATGCACTTGTTTTGCAAACCATCCAAACAGAATCAAGACAGTTCCCCGACACGGCTTTTGGGAGATTTTTTTAAGACAATTCTCGACGCTTTTTGATCCCCGAAACCTTTGTTCAATATGAAATGATCTGTAACGGCTAATCCTAATTGTTAATCATTAATTAAGGATAATTATTGATAATTGATATATCATGTAAATATTTTTGTGTCTCCTTCTTATTGTTGGACCGATGAAAGGATCCTAAAAGAAGGTGAAATGTTTTTGTTTTTTTTCATTAATCATTAACTTGTTTTTTGAAACGAAATACAAATATTAACAATGATTTACAAGTTACAGATCAAATTTTACTTTTACTAAAAAATGTCAAAAATCTGTCTAGATAGCTCCTCCCCCCCCCCCCCCCCCCCCCCCCACTAATGCCTCCCCTTCAGTACGCACATAAAGATTGGTAGTGAGTACATTGATTTGAAGTAAAACACCCTACCCATTCTACTTTGCATGTTTCGAAACGCGTGTCATTAATTCAAAACACAGCACCGTTGTAGAACAGCTAGATGTCTATAGTACTCATAGTAAGTTTTACCTGCGAGTGTTGAAATGATTTTTATCTCAAGATGATAAGAATTGCACAATGTAAAAGATAAATTGTGTCAGTTTCCCAAGTATCGATGTTTCTCTTTATTCATGCACTCGTATCATTGTTGAACTCGGGTGTTTTCCAATACCGCATCAGTGCTTATGCTATAAATAGACGTAATGTCTTCTACTAGCTACCAATCGTTATGTTTTAGCCACCTAGCGGAGACATTTACGACAAGGGAACCATTCTAATAAAAAGCTGTCTTCAAAAGGGTTGGGTAAATCTGAATTTTGTTTAAGGTTTAACGTCCCCGTCAACACAATTTAGGTCATTTTGGAGACGTTGCTTCCAATTTTGTGGGACCTTTACCACAAAATCCATGCCGCCCAATAAAACCAATAGGGTTCATATGCATGGATGGGCCGACTCGCAGCAGTTTTCCTGGGCAGGCTTAGACCTTCTAAGCAGATCACCAGTACTCCTGTGGTGTCGGTATCAACTCTGCGTGGAAGCATCGTGCAGCCCATCTATTTCTCCAAGCCCCGATGGGCGGGGGCGGAAGGGTAAATCTGAAGAGTTTACTTCCCAGTAACTGTATCCAATTGAAATCCAAATTTCCATGCCCGGTATCCCATGCTTTAGAAACATTTTTCTAAAATTATTTTAGCCTTTCTGACTTTCTTTGGAAACTGACAATATTACTGCCATTTCCAACTGCACTCCATGTAATACTCATCTTGTCAAGAAGTAACTGGAGTTTCCGACAGATTCAGATTCAGAAATACGGTCAGAACAACAACAACATAGTAGCGTAAGCCAATGCGTAGACGGCTTATGCAGTATTCGCTGAAATGAACATGCCATCAAAACCGAAAGTAAACTAAAAAGATGGCCGGGAAAACCGGAACAGCAACAAGGATCTATTCTTTCATTTCTTGCAAAAGTGTATGTATCCTTAAGGATGTTATATGCATACTTCAGGCCTCATGTTTTTCAGGCATTTTCAGGATTTCTGGCTTTTAGAGCTTGATTAAGGGCTCTAGATTTTGTTCTCCTGTATTCTGTTAAACATCTAGCCTTCTGTATTCTTTATCTATAACCAATTTTGACTGTGAACAAATCAAATTACTTTATACAATAACAAATTGCATGACAATGTAGATCCTGATCAGATGGCTTCTGATTCTGAATCCATCTGATCTGGATCTACATGTTAACAAAGGTAGAGAATGTTGTGTTTGGCAGGAAAGGTGTTAAAATACTATTTCAGGCTATCCTTAGAGGCATGGAAAAGCTTGGTCAGTATGAGGCCTGACACCTGTTTGTACACTGCTAACATCCATTAATTAAGGGAATTAATTGCTTTATCTTATGTATAATTCTAAGCAAATAAAGAATTGGAGCATTTTCCTTTTATATTAACCCGAATTAAATGTTTTTCAATCCTGTTGCGATTTTGGTAGGTTGGAAGAAATTGTTGAACCAAGTTTACAAAAGTTACCAAACAACCTCTGGATTTGATCAGTACATTTACTGACCCAATTATTCAGAATACTGAAAAGGTTTGCATTTTGATAAGTAAATACTGATAGGGGCTAAAAAGTTATCTGGAGCTATGCTAAGGCAAATAGAACACTTGGTTTCTGAGGCGAAATCTTCATCAGTGCCCTCAGGATGTAAAAGAGGCAGCATATAAAGGTCTTGTTCGCCCAATCTTGGAATCTGGGACCCCAGTGTAGTGGTCCTTAACGATGAAATTGAGAAAGTTCAGAACAGAGCTGCTAGATTTGTAACAGGCAATTACTGCTTTGAAACTGGGAGCATGACTGGAATACTTGGAAAATTAAAATGGGAGTCTCTCAAGAAAAGGAAAAAAAGACAGAAGGCTAATCCTTTTATACAACAAAGTTATGGAGCGGACACGAAACTACGATAGAAAAGGCTATGTTCTATTTTCAATGTGCAATCCTTTTATACAAAAGTCTAAAGGGTGTTGCCAACATTCCAACAGATGACATTGTTCCCCCAGCTAGACACTGTAGAAATCACCATTGGTTGGCGTTTCAGACCCTTACTGCAAGAACTGACATTTATAAAAAGTCATTCTTCCCTAGAACCATTAGAGATTGGAATGCCCTTCCCAATTTGATTATTTCTACAGCTGAAGGTGCTGATGATTGTGTAGCTAAATTTACCTCTTTGGTTAGAGCTAGGGACTAACTTCCCACATCACAGGTCCTGGTGTATGAATGTCATTTGAGGTGTCACCAGTAACAATTCTGATTCTGATATTCAAGCAATTTACACAACACAAGTCAGAGACACGGGGGCGATAATTACCGGCAAGAGCCCTATCTCCTTTTTTGAAGAGTGGGCAAATGTTCGCTAGGAGCTATTCTTGGGGGATTTCACCCATATCAAGAGACTGTTGAAACAGGTGTGCAAAAACAACTGGACCTAACTCTATTGCTTGTTCCTTCAGGACTCTAGGATGTAGCTCATCAGGTCCTTAAGCTTTAGCGGGGTTTAACTTTAAGTAGCTTGATCGCTCCTGCCGATGACATAACTATATTACCCATGAATGGGGCCAATCTTCTTGTCACTGGAACCTCTGTGAACTTTGAACTGACCAACTTGTTCCTCTGCCCTTTCTTTGTTTCTCGTGGAGCTTGATAGCTCAGTGGTTATTGCACTTGCCTCCGATGCTAGAGGTCCCAGGTTCAATCCCAGGCAGTGGCGATAAAATTTCGGTGTCCGGACATGCTCCATTGGCATCATTTGCAGGGATGAATTCATAAAGTGCACCGTCCTTCAGATCAGGACGTTAACTAGAGGCCCCCTGTGCAGTGAGAACCATCCCCTGTGCATGTTAAAGATCCCTACCGTAATAACATGATTACTGTGTAGGCTTTCATCCTTCAAAACTGGAGTGTATGTAATGTACACCTGCGGTAATGGCCAAATGTGATCGACGCAGTATCAGTAGAAAGAAAAAGAGGAGTGGTCCTTAATGAAGAAATTGAAAAAGTTCAGAATAGAGCTGCTAGATTTGTAACAGGAAATAACTGCTTTGAAACTGGGAGCATGACTGGAATTCCAGGAAAATTAAGATGGGAGTCTCTCAAGAAAAGGAAAAGAGACAGTAGGCTCACACTCTTATACAAAGGTCTAAAGGGTGCTGCCACCATCCAACAGATGACCTTGTTCCCCCTGCTAGGCACTGTAGAAAGCACCATTCAATAACGTTTCAGACCCCTACTGCAAGAACAGTGGAGCTTGATAGCTCAGTGGTTAGTGCACTTGCCTCTGATGCTAGAGGTCCCAGGTTCGATCCCCGGCAGCGGCGAAAAAGATAAAGAAGCTTTATTTAACATCGCATATCCGAAACAAATAACATAAGCTCTGTAGAGCTTTTATTGCGACAAACAAAGTATCCTTTAACAAATACTTACCTGCCTTTCATTATCTTCCTAGGACTACCCCTGATAATGCCAGGGTCAGCCAAGGGAGCGCCTAGTACCATTTTTCACCCCTTTGGTAAGGCGCGGCTGGGGGTTGAACCCACGACCTCCCATTCCCGAAGCGGACTCTCTACCACTGAGCTATCGGGGCCAGGGTCCGATAAGATTTCGGTGTCCGAACACGCTCCATTGGCAGTGTTCCCACCTATGTTTGTTTTGGGGGGTAAGTTTTGGGTACAAAAAAGGGGGTAAGAATCAAATTTAGGGGGTATGAAATTTTACAATGAAACAAAATGTGTGAGAAAACCTGTACACTTGTCCATAATACTATGGAATTTAAAGGTAAACAAAGATAAAGATCATGAAGTACGTAAGTTTTTGTAATGCCTAAAATTTTAAAAGTCCAGGTTTTTACCCTGGCTACTGAACTTAGTCAGAACTAATAAGCATTCATGATTTTTATTGATTTCAATTGGGGCATATTTCGTTCATAAAAGATCCATTAACAAGAGGCCCATGGGCCACTATGCTCACCAGAGCTCAGGTGGGCACTGCCCATCCTGCCCAATGGCAGCCATGTATTTTAACATGATATCATTTTAATCCACCAAATGAACCCCCATGTCCAAATGAGCACCCATGTGGACTCAGCATCTGAAAAGTTAGGCCTTTTATGAAGTAGAGGGGGTGGGGCATGGACCCAATGGAGCCCTGGTTGGTATCACTAAATGCGTCTTATCATAAGAAACAAAAATATATATGGTGTAGCAGTGGGGATCTGTAAGGCCTCTTTAACAGTTGAGGGGTTGGGGCATGCCCTGTTGATCCCAGGAAAGCCCAAACTGTTGTCCCTAAAATTTGTGTCTTATCATAAGGACCAAGTATATATATGGTTCAGTGCTGGGAATCTGACCGGTTTCAGAGATTTGAGGCCCTTTTATGAAATAGGAATGGCCCCTGCGGACCCCGCTACAGTAGGTGTGCTAATAATAAGGAACAAGAACATATATGATTATGGGGTGGGGATTTGAATGGTTTCTGAAATATAAAGCCTTTTATGAAATGGAAGGGCGGGGCACATTGCCTCAGCACAAAGAGACCTCCAGGTTGGTGTGATTGAACGAGTCTTATCATAAGGAACAAGTATATGGTTTAGGGGTGGGGATCTGAACTATTTCTGATATATATGGCTTTTAATGAAGTAAAGCGGTGTGGCATGGCCTGGGCGTGCCCCGGGGACTCCCAAGCTGGTGTCACTGAATGCGTCTTATCATAAGAAAGATGAATATATATGGTTTAGGGTGGGGCTAAGAACATTCTCTGAGATATAAGGCCTTATGTGAAGTGGAGGGGTGGGGCAAGGCCCAGGGAGACTCCCAGGTTGGTGTCAATGAATGTGTCTTATCATAAGGAACAAGACTATATATGGTTAAGGGGTGGCCATCTGTAGGGTTTCCGAGATATTGTGATATTATGAAATGGAGGGGGTGGGGCATGGCCCCAGCATATCCCTGGGAACCCCCAGGTTGGTGTTACTGAATGCGTCTTATCATAATGAACAAGAATATATATGGTTTAGGGGTGGGGATCTGAACAGTTTCTGAAATATATGGCCTTTTTTGAAGTGGAGGGGTGGGGCAAGGCCCCAGCGCGTCTCTGAGGACCCCCAGGTTGGTGTCAATGAATGTGTCTTATCATAAGAAGCAAGCATATATATGGTTTATGGGCGGGGATCTGTAAGGTTTCCGAGATATTGGGCCTTTTATCAAATGGAGGGGGTGGGGCATGGCCCCGGTGCATCCAGGGGACTCCCAGGTTGATGTCACTGAATGGGTCTTATCATAAGGAACAAGAATATATATGGCTTAGAGGTGGGGATCTGAATGGTTTCCGAGATATTGGGCCTTTTATTAAGTGGAGGGGGTGGGGCATGACCTCGGCGCATCCCTGAGGACCCCAAGGTTGGTGTTACTAAATGCGTCTTATCAATAGGAACAAGAATATATATGGTTTAGGGGTTGGGATCTGAATGGTTTCTGAGATATATGGCCTTTTATGAAGTGGAGGGGGTGGGGCATGGCCCCGGCACAACCTGGGGGACCCTCAGGTTGGCATAAAAGCATATGGCTGAAAGAATTTTACTCAAGAAACATTTCCATAAAAGTTTTGTCCAAATATCTGCAATGACTTGGCAGTAAATGCCATTTTTCAATTTTCCCCATTATAAGTCTATGGAAACTCTAAGTTGCCATAGCAACCAAACTAATGGGCCGATTTTCATAAAAAACACAAACTTTCAATCCCCCAGCCCAAGGATGCTACAGATAGAATTTGGGCTGAATCGGTCCAGTGGCTTCAGAGAAGAAGATGTTTGAAAGTGTTGACGTCAGACAACGACAACAACAACGACGCCGGACAACTGCCTATCCTATAAGCTCCCCCAGAGCCTTCGGCTCTGGTGACCTAAAAACATGGCAAAAATATTTTTTCTCACAAGCTAAAAATGAAATAGGTTGGTATAGAAAATGTCAACCTGCAAAACTCCGCTTCTATGTTTATTAATAAATGAAAAACTGCATACAGATGCTTAGAAAATACCAGCATCTGCCCTGCTGTGTTTTTGCGGGAAACATATTTAGCGCCTTCACCTGTCGGAGGCCAAAAAGCATGCACAAATTTTCATTGATGTCACGTGGAGCAAAAATATTTTTCTCGCAGGCTAATCATGAAACTGGTTTAAATAGAAAATGTCACTTTGTAATACCCCAATTCTATGATTAAAAAATGAATAATGGTTTACAGATGATTAGAAAACAAGAGGGCCATGATGGCCCTGGATCGCTCACCTGATCCATAGTGTAACAAGTGGGCCCCAGAGAGGGCCATTATTGGCCCCAGGGCTTTAATGTGCATAATATTGAGGGAGGTCTTAAAGGTGAAGCTTCATACCAAACATCAACAAAGGCTATAATTTGAACAATCTTGGCAAAGGTCCACTAGATGAAGGTACACATCAAATATCAAAGACCTGGGCCTAGCGGTTTCAGAGAAGAAGATTTTTAAAGATTTTGCCTCTATAAGCCTATGTAAAACCAAAGGGCCCCGGGACGGGGGCATTTTTTGCCCCAGCACTATAATTTGAACAATCTTGGTAAGATGAAGCTTCATACCAAATATCAAAGACCTGGGCTTTGTGTTTTCAGAGTAGAAGATTTTTAAAGATTTTCCCTATATAAGCCAATGTAAAACCAAAGGGCCCAGTGGCGGGGGCATTTTTTATCCCAGCACTATAATTTGAACAATCTTGGTAGGGGTCCACTAGATGAAGCTTCATACCAAATATCAAAGACCTGGGCCTTGTGGTTTCAGAAGAAGATTTTTAAAGATTTTCCCTATATAAGCCTATGTAAAACCAAAGGGCCCTGGGGCGGGGGCATTTTTGAACAATCTCTGTAGGGGTCCACTAGATGAAGCTTCATACCAAATATCAAAGACCTGGGCCTTGTGGTTTCAGAGAAGAAGATTTTTAAAGATTTTCCCTGTATAAGCCAATGTAAAACCAAAGGGCCCCGGAGCAGGGGCATTTTTGGCCCCAGCACTATAATTTGAACAATCTTGGTAGGGGTCCACTAGATGAAGCTTCATACCAAATATCAAAAACCTGGGCCTTGTGGTTTCAGAGAAGAAGATTTTTAAAGATTTTCCCTATATAAGCCTATGTAAAACCAAAGGGCCCCGTGGCGGGGGCATTTTTTGTCCCAGCACTATAATTTGAACAATCTTGGTAGGGGTCCACTAGTTGAAGCTTCATACCAAATATCAAAGTCCTGGGCCTTGTGGTTTCAGAGAAGAAGATTTTTAAAGATTTTCCCTATATAAGCCTATGTAAAACCAAAGGGCCCCGGGCGGGGGCATTTTTGGCCCCAGCACTATAATTTGAACAATCTTGGTAGGGGTCCACTAGATGAAGCTTCATCCCAAATATCAAAGACCTGGGCCTTGTGGTTTCAGAGAAGAAGATTTTTAAAATTTTCACTATGTAAGCCAATGTAAAACCAAAGGGCCCCGTGGCGGGGGCATTTTTTGTCCCAGCACTAAAATTTGAACAATCTTGGTAGGGGTCCACTAGATGATGCTTCATACCAAATATCAAAGTCCTGGGTCTTGTGGTTTCAGAGAAGAAGATTTTTAAAGCTCTTCCCTATATAAGCCCATGTAAAACCAAAGGGTCCCGGAGCGGGGGCATTTTTGGCCCCAGCACTATAATTTGAACATTCTTGGTAGGGGTCCACTAGATGAAGCTTCTTACCAAATATCAAAGACCTGGGCCTTGTGGTTTCAGAGAAGAAGATTTTTAAAGATGTTCCCTATATAAGCCTATGTAAAACCAAAGGGCCCCAGGGCGGGAGCATTTTTGGCCCCAGCACTATAATTTGAACAATCTTGGTAGGGGTCCACTAGATGAAGCTTCATACCAAATATCAAAGACCTGGGCCTTGTGGTTTCAGAGAAGAAGATTTTTTAAGTTTTTGGTGAAAAAAATCTATTTTTGGCTCCTGTGACCTAGATGTGCAATGGACCGGAACCATTTGAACAACTTTGAAAGGGGACCACCTAAGGATCATTCCTGTGAAGTTTGGTCAAAATCCGATCAGTAGTTTAGGAGGAGATGTCATTTAAAGAAATTGTTTACGGACGGACGCACGGACGCACGACGGACAAAAAGTGATCCCAAAAGCTCACCTCGTCACTACGTGACGGTGAGCTAAAAACAGCGTCTGCTTTGCTCTGTTTTGGCGGGAATAATATTAAGCGTCTACATGTGTCAATTACAATGGGATTAAAACTAGTTTTCACACCTTGTCACATTGTTAATTGTCGGCTTATCAATTAGGCCCGCCTCGGGTGTAAACGGTTTAATAGTGTTGACAACTTGAGCAAATCAGCGATCAGAAGAGTAAAATATTATTAATAAATGTATGCCAACATCACTTTTCTTCCTTTTATTTGAAACATTATTGAATTTCTCACTTTTTATCACTATGTTTGCAGCTTGTTTGATGGTTGTATTTTTAATACCAGTATTTACATTTTCATATCGTGATATCATACTCTACTAGCTAGTCAAGCCGTAAGTCGGATTCAAGTCTGCAGGTTTTCCCAAATCTATTTCAGGGAATCGGCCGATTCGTCCGAGCCAATTTTGGATGAGCCGATTTTGTCCGACAAGAAAAAATGTCTGATTCGCCCCAGTCAATTTCGTACGCGCGCAATTTCGCCCGAAGGAAAAAAATCTTGCGTGATTTTTATTTTCTTTGTGTGATTCACATAAGATTTTGCTAGAGTGGGAACTCTGATTGGCATCATTTGCAGGGATGAATGTTATAAAGTGCACCGTCCTTTGGATCAGGATGTAACTGGAGGCCCTATGTGCAGGGAGAACCATCCCCTGTGCAGGTTAAAGATCCCTACCGTAAATACATGATTACTGTGTAGGCTTTCATCCTGCAAACCTGGAGTGTATGTAATGTACACCTGCGGTAATGGTCAAATGTGACCGACTCAGTAACAGTAGATAGATAGAACAGACATTTCAAGGTTGCAAAAATGCCGGCAAATATCATATTTTCCATGCCACTGGCATTTACCGGCATTTATGGCAAAGATGGCAAATTCAATTGATGGTCATCAAGTATGTTCCAAAAAATTACTTGTATAAGTAGTTTAAACAACACACCTTAATTATCTGAAAATCAAAAGTATTAAGCTGATTTAGATTTAGCACTGATTTTAGTTATTTATTTGAAAATTAAATAAACAAAAAGTGATTTTATTTTTTTTTATTTGGTTTGGGCCCCAAATAAAACATAACAAAATCTCCTGTTTCGTACCCGCCAAAGTACTCATCAGGTGGCTTAAGGCTACCACTACAGATTTTTTATCTATAATCTTTTTTTTTTTTCATTTCCTTTTTTTTCTTTTTTTTTTTTTTTCTTCTTTTTTTTTTTTTATCTTTTTTATATATAAATATATATATATATATATTTTTTCATCCATGGTGACTAGTAGTAGTTTGCTTTAGATGTGTTTAGCTAAATTTCAGGACATTTAATGAACAGTAATGCTCTAACTTCTAGGGTATACATAGCTTAAAGCCATACAATTACTCAGTTCACACCTAAGATACCTCTTTTCACCCCCTAGACTAAATATCTAAGTTATATAAACAAATAACAAATTATGACATCTTGTTTTCATCTTTGCCTCTGGCTATGCTCTACCTACTTTAAATAAACATTTTCTTAAATTTGTTGTTTTACTAATTCTATCTGTCTAGTGTCTATCCAAAGATTAAGGGTCAATATACCAAGTGTCACTGGCAGAGCTAAATAAACATGTTCTTAGTTTTGTTGTTAAGTAATGTCAAATTGACAATTTATGTAAAACTCCTTGCAACTTTGGATAGTGTCAAACTTGCTGAATATTCAATTAAGCCACACCCATTTCTGACTTTGAACCAATCAGTTTACAATTAATTTCTACATATTCATAAACTGAATGTCAAACAGTGTAGATCCTTCAGAAGCCATCTGATCTGGATCTACACTGTTTGCAAAGATAGGGCTTGTCACCAAGAGCAGGATAAAGGTTAAAGCATGTTGTTGATAAAGTAAACAGACAAATCAGTCAAGGACCTGATCAGACTGTTCTGATCTGAACAATCTTTAAGAGGCCTGTCTACTGTCTATCCAAAAACTTAGCATCAATATTAGTGTCAATGGCACAGCTAAATGCATACCTGTGATTTTATTTTTACCTGCTTAATATCTCAATTTCTGACTTGGTCGAGATTTCTAAAATATTTTAAGACCAAAATCATATTTGCCATATTTGCCACTTTGGGCATATTTTCCAGGCCGGTAAATGCCACTGGTAAATACCGGGGGCGGAATTTGCCACTCAACCTTGAGACATTGGTAACTGGTCAACTCGTACCCAAGTCATCTCGTACCTAAGTCAACTCGTACCTGTTTTTGGTCAACTCGTACCCGTTCTTTGGTCAACTCGTACCCCCTAGTCAACTCGTACCTATTTTGGTCAACTCGTACCCCCGTCCTCGGGGTTTACCTTTATATTTTTGGGCGGGTGGGGGTCGAACACTAGTGGATTTAGGTCATAACTAACCCTATGGATTGAAGGGCGACGTGCATTTTTTATTGCCCCCCCCCGCCCCCCACTCACAGGTGCGTGCTAGGTCTGGGGGTGGGGCCCAGGTGTCCAAATCCTATTTTGTTCAAACATGGCCGGGTTGCCTATCAAGTCAAACAGTAGAATACAGCGGTGCTCAAATTGTGTCCAGAAACATATCTTGGGTTCACCGGAGGCCAGAAGGAAGTACTTTGAACCCTGTGACATGGTTGTCACAGCACGGGGATTTGTGATGGCGCCCGATCAACATGATTTAGTTATTATTATTGCTATTATTCACCTTTAACCCATTCAGTATCAGAAATTCCTAAAGGTCTAGGTACCTTGTCAAACAGTGCAGGCCCAGATCAGACGCCGCAGAACGCGGCGACGGCTGATCAGGGCCTACGCTGTTTGCAAAAAGTTAAAGGTACCCCCGTCCTCGGGGTTTACCTTTATATTTTTGGGCGGGTGGGGGTCGAACACTAGTGGATTTAGGTCATAACTAACCCTATGGATTGAAGGGCGACGTGCATTTTTTATTGTCCCCCCCCCCCACTCACAGGTGCCTGCTAGGTGTGGGGGTGGGGCCCAGGTGTCCAAATCCTATTTTGTTCAAACATGGCCGGGTTGCCTATCAAGTCAAACAGTAGAATACAGCGGTGCTCAAATTGTGTCCAGAAACATATCTTGGGTTCACCGGAGGCCAGAAGGAAGTACTTTGAACCCTGTGACATGGTTGTCACAGCGCGGGGATTTGTGATGGCGCCCGATCAACATGATCTAGTTATTATTATTGCTATTATTCACCTTTAACCCATTCAGTATCAGAAATTCCTAAAGGTCTAGGTACCTTGTCAAACAGTGCAGGCCCAGATCAGACGCCGCAGAACGCGGCGACGGCTGATCAGGGCCTACGCTGTTTGCAAAAAGTTAAAGGTACCCCCGTCCTCGGGGTTTACCTTTATATTTTTGGGCGGGTGGGGGTCGAACACTAGTGGATTTTGGTCATAACTAACCCTATGGATTGAAGGGCGACGTGCATTTTTTATTGCCCCCCCCCCCCCCCCCCCCCCCCCCCCCCGCCCCCCACTCACAGATGCGTGCTAGGTCTGGGGTGGGGCCCAGGTGTCCAAATCCTATTTTGTTCAAACATGGCCGGGTTGCCTATCAAGTCAAACAGTAGAATACAGCGGTGCTCAAATTGTGTCCAGAAACATATCTTGGGTTCACCGGAGGCAAGAAGGCAATACTTTGAACCCTGTGACATGGTTGTCACAGCGCGGGGATTGTGATGGCGCCCGATCAACATGATCTAGTTATTATTATTGCTATTATTCACCTTTAACCCATTCAGTATCAGAAATTCCTAAAGGTCTAGGTACCTTGTCAAACAGTGCAGGCCCAGATCAGACGCCGCAGAACGCGGCGACGGCTGATCAGGGCCTACGCTGTTTGCAAAAAGTTAAGTCACTTCCTGAATAAATTTTGTAGAAAACACAACCTGACACCCCAAAATTTCGAAATTAACATATCTAAGGTGGAAGATTCCATTTGGGTTAATTAATACTTTAGTTAATGGTGTACCGATTAATGTAGGTGTAAAAAACTATTATCGAGATTAGTTTTATCCAATTGTCCTTCATTAAAGACTCTTTTAATTTCTTTGATTCTGCCGTTGAGTGGCGGAAGACTTAATGACACACAGGAATTTTAAGGTCAATCATCTTTTGTGTATTATTTTCTTTTATATTGCCGATTACTGGATATATAAGAAGTACAGAATCCTTGCAGTATCATTCATCTTTGAAATATCTTAACGAGAATCAAAGCTTAAAACTTTCATCAAAATGTCCGACTTGTGCATTGCATGTGGTAAGGTTGTTGGTGGACGTCAGAATGCTATAAGTTGCGATGTTTGTGACCGTTGGCAGCATCGTCTTTGTGGGACAGGACAGGTAATACAAATTTAATTTATGCTACCTGTACATCACGCGGTCTTAATATTCGCCGACATGTAACCTGTTTTGTCCAGTTAACATGCCTATGAACTAGCTATTCCTGTAATTGCGATAGTAAACACTGCTTTGATCTCATCATCAAAACATTCCTATACTCTCCGGTTTGAGCCCCAGTGGAGTCGCTACATTTTCCCCCATCAGTTCCAAAATATAGATTGTGGATACTCGTTGAAACCGAATTGTTATGGCACGTTAATAAGTCCTTCTAATGAGTACACCCCTAAACCTCTCTTTATACAGAGAAAACTCGTGTTTGCGGGTGTATACATAATGGGATGTTTCTTATTTATGCTCCAATTCATGGGTTGTGGGCGTATGGGTACTCTTAAGAACAGCCTCAACGAGGTCGTTCCAACTAAAAATCACAACCTATGTTTGCAGCATACATGTAAATAAGAATAAAAATCATGGATTTTCGTAAGAAAAGTTGAAATTTTGGAAATATGAAAAATGCACTATATTGCACGGGTGTGTTATTATTACTAATATTAGGAAAATAAAACAATTATGTTAGCCAACTTTTATGTTATGAGCATATACGGGAACGAAAAGTAATTGTATAACTACATCTTAGGCCAAAACAAAATATATGTGTGGTTCCGGTTACCCGACCGTGCCTAGCTTTTTCCGGCCGACCCTAATTATTTTTTCTATCATGAATATTCGAAACATTTTATGTGCAAAAATGGTCTTTCAATTTTTCATGGTTAAAGTATTTAAGTACATATTCATTAAAAAGCGCTTTCATTAAAGGACAATCTGGTCGTATTTACGCATGAAAATGGTGTGCGTCTGCCAAAAAAAAACATCAAAAACATCCGTGTTTGTCTCTGAATAACTGTGAGCCTAGAATAAAAATGCATATCGTAAGGATCGCTATTTAAAAGCTGTTTTTTTATCAATTGGTGCGAGCTGTCAATTAACGGTATGTGGCCTGTGCTAATCAATAACAATTAGCCAGTTACAGTTCAAATGGGTCAGGGATATGGCACATCGCTACTTCTGAAGAAGCCGACGCTTTGAAGTAACCCATAATTATAATCCAAAATCTCCAGTACTTAGCACATTCAAGACCGTTCATGCAAGCCAATAGAACCACCACCGGAAACAAAATAAATAAGAAAAAAACTACTACCAGAGGGTAAAACGTTTGTTGTCTCCGGTGATCAACGGGTATTTTCCTCGAACCGGTAAGAGAGGCAAAATTAGGAAGCGGTCGGAACCCACAAATTTTGAATGCAATTTGTTTTCGGAAGCGCAAGATGCATAAAACCTATGTCTCGGACGCATAAAAAAGGACAATGTCGCACATTTCTTGCGGTATGCAGACCGTGACGGTATGACCCCTCTCAATAATCAGATTACTTTTGTGACAATAAAAATTATCCAAATCATGTTTTACCACCTGTAGCGATAATCAGACAAGTGTGCACGCTTCAACAAACATAAATAATGCAGACAGCTTGTGTAAATCTCTCAAGTATTTTCACTATCTCCATGAACAGAAAGCTAAGCCTCCACAGATGCGCAGGATGATCGTAGTCTTCGCTGGTCACACATATATAGTTTTTGTCATGCCGCGCTTAATTTCCCGCCGTCATTTTGAACGTGCATTTGTTGCAGTCTGAAATTTTCGCACGTTTTTCAATAACACGTCATCGATAGTTTGCACAGACGGTCTTCGCATCCAATTTTTGGAAAACACGACAGTAAAACTGTGCGACAGGTGAATTCACAGATCAGCCTGCGCAGTCTTATCAGTCTTTGCTCTTTGTTCAAACCTGTTGTAGTATGGCTTCTGGGATATGCAGAGAGCGGCAAACGAATAGCTCGATGTACAGGCTGATCTTACGTTAAAAGAAAAAAATTTTCGTGAGTGCAGGAAGTAGTTTAACCTGTTGTAATATATGTCCGTCAAAGACGGTAGTTAATGAGCTAGGATGTCATATGGTGACATCAGAAATGCTTTCCGAGAAATGCACTGAATGCATATGCGCGCACATAAAAGACTCAGATCAGCTGGAAGTTCTGCACAGTCTGATCTGAGTTTATTGATTACAAGGTTTCATTTCTCGGAAAGTTTAGACACTCACCGATCAGACTGGCCGCGTATGCACATGATAACACTGGTCAGGTAACCTTTCACACCTAATCGTTTAATTGGTATCACTTACATGTACACTGGTCATCAAATCTTAAAGTGAGATAATTTGGAACAATAAACAGCGGGATTAGCGGTAAACCATCAAACAGGCAACAATCTATTGCTAAAAAAGTGTCTAAAATATCCATTGTTTAAACAGACTTGACGTTGTTATATTTTGGTCATTTGATTTGAGGTTTAACGTTCCCGTCAACACTGTAAAGGTCATTTGGAGACGTTGCTTCCAATGCTGTAGGACTTTTACCCGACATTGAGATAAACAGACCCAATAAAACCGAGTCTGCCAATTTCGTTCATTTGGTGTATTCTTTGCTTCCGGAGGATCTAACTATTCAGAACTTATTTATCCCTGCTCACCCTTGCATGCCCCTAGTTAAAGGAGAAAGCAGACTTAACTGGGGATATATTTTTTCCCAATCTCTGCTCCAGAACATACATGTACATTGTGGTTTCTTATTACAACCACCTCAATGGCATGGTTCTATTGAGTTTCCACACTGTACAAGTTTGGATTGAAGTCATGAAAGAGGCAGTTAGGGAAACATGCAACTATGATGTAGTGCACACATGTGTGTATAAATGTTGTTTATGTTTTTTGTGCAATCAAGATCTGGAACTTAACTTTTCAAAATGAAGGATTTTGGACTCCTGTTTTCAGAATCATTGTGAGATCTATCTATCTATCTATCTATCTATCTATCTATCTATCTATCTATCTATCTATCTATCTATCTATCTATCATGTTCAGCTTTAAGACCAAGTAAGACAGATACGAATGGCACAAGGACTACGATTTGAAAAGACTATATAAATAGTTTCTGCTGGTGCTAATTGCTAGATGTTTAATTTGCAGCATTAAGCCGTTATAAGAAACTTTCTGATATCCGTTTACTCTGTCATTACATCTTGATCTTTTGAACTTTTACATTTAACTTCAATGTATATATGGTACAATAACAGTTACAACACTGTTCAAGATAAAGCAACCTTCACCAGAACAGCAAGTCCCAAAGGCTGACCTTTTGTAAAAGGCAGACAGATACACAGGATGTCCAATCAAAATACTTTGTTTTGACTGAAGAACACCCTTATTTTTGTAACAATTAGGACAATATGGATGAAAACTAAGCATTATTTATTATACTTTTATTTGTTTACAATGTTTTCAAGTACAATTATACAACAAAAGCAAAACAATATAACAAAAATAAGTGCAGTGTGTAGCATAGTATAGAAGGTGAGAAAAAAAAAATAAAAATAAAAAAATAAAATAATTTTCCTACCTACCTACCCTATTTTTGAAAACCATGTAATAGGAACCACACATATAGTTTGTTTTGGCCTTATTTGCAAATGAGCGTGAAATGAACCGCCCCCGCCCACCGGGGCTTGAAGAAATAGATGGGCTGCATGATGCTTCCACGCAGAGCTGAAACTGTCCACACACTAGTACTGGTGAACCTCTTAGAGGATCTAAGCCTGCCCAGTAACCGCGGTGCGAGTTGGACCGTCCATGCTTATAAATCCTATTGGTTTCATTGGGCGACAGGGCTTGATCTCTCATCTCAATGTAGGGTAAAATTCCCACAAAATTGGAAGAACGTCTCCAAAATGACCTATACTGTATTGATGGGGACGTTAAACCTCAAAAATGAAAGTTATACAAATTTATTTTTCTCGTTATTTTCATTTACATATGTAGTTCGTCTTATGTTGATCATGGTGTTATGTACCAATCCCCCCCCCCCCTTTGGAGCATAGTGGCACTCCTTAGTGCTGCCCCACAGGGATAGTCCAAAACGAGCATCCATAAATTATGCCTGGATACTTGTCAGATAATAAAACTCTCTGGCTAAAGGGATATGGGGATCAGTGACACATGTAAGGCGCCCTTTTTGGCGCACGGGTGTAATGACGTATAATGCACACACTATGTATCGTCTTCGTCGTCCGAAAAAGAGTCAGGAGTCTGCATAGACCATAATGTTGACCTGTATATATGTGTACTTAAGTTAAACTTACCCCAAAACAGATTTTTTTACAAAGGTACGAGTTGACTAAGGTACGAGTTGACTAAGTTACGAGTTGACAAAACACGGGTACGAGTTGACTAAGGTACGAGTTGACTTAGGTACGAGTTGACCAGAAACCGAGACATTTACAAGGAATCGTTCTTCCCCGAACCATTAGAGATTGGAATGCCCTTCCCGTTTCGCCTATTTCGATGGCTGAAGGGGCTGACGATTGTGTAGCTTTGTTTGATTTGAGGTTTAACATCCCCGTCAACAATGTAAAGGTCATTTTGGAGACGTTGCTTCCAATTTTGTGAGACTTTTACCCGACATTCAGAATCAGGAATGAAATGACATCTCAAGCCCTGTCGTCTAATGAAACCAATGCATGGATGGTCTGACACTCACACTGCTTTGCCTGGGCAGGCTTAGATCCTCTAAGCCGTTTACCAGTACTCGTGGGTGTGTCGGATTCAGCTCTGCGTGGAAGCATCATGCAGCACATATATTTCTTCAAGCCCCGATGGGCGGGGGCCTGTGTAGCTAAGTTTACCTCTTTGGTAAGAGCTAGGGACTAACTTCTCATACCACAGGTCCTGGTGTATGAATGTCATTTGACGTCTCACCAGTAACAATTCTGATTCTGAAAAAGGAAAGAAATGTGTATTTTGAAATTTCCGGAATAGAGCTGTGAATTATCTCACTTCTTCGAGTTTCTGAAGGACTTCTGAAGCAGTCATAGCCTCAGTTTCCTCACCACTTTCACCATCAAGGTCATCGAGAACATCTAAACCAGCGGACATGGTTAAAATTTATGTTTCTATTAGAAAATTTTTTGACAAAACTCTTATTTTTTGTGTGAATGTTTTCCCGCAAAAACTTGATTTCCGCTTCCTGGCGAACACTAATGTCCGGAAATTGTCCGGGAAATGACGGGGTATTTATAGAAAAAAAATATTTTTTTTTTTTTTCATTTTGAACATTTTTTAGGGTCCATTTCTGAAGTTGATTTGCCCGGGAAATTCCCGGATTGTGACCTGGATGTTGGGGCTAGTAGTGTGTTAACCCTAATATCTTGAATTCGGGTGGCCAGAAATTAATAAAAAATTAATTTTAGTATCAAATAAAATTTTTAGCTCCATTCTAAAAGATTATTAAAAGCTATTTTTCATTTTTAATATTTTAGGGGTTCGTTTTTTTAGTTGATTTGTCCGTGAAATTCCCGGTTTGTGTTCTGGATGTTGGGGTTGTGGTGCGTTAACCCTAATTTCTCGACTTGGGGTTGTCAAAAATTAATAGAATTAGTATCAAATAAAAATGTTAGCTCCATTCTAAAAGATTATTAAAAATTATTTTTATTTTTTGATATTTTAGGGGTCCGTTTTTAAGTTGATTTGTCCGGGAAATTCCCGCATTGTGTCCCGGGTGTTGTGGGTAGCGGTGCCTTATCCCTAATATCTCCACTTCGGATCGTCAGAAATTAGTATCAAATAATGATAATAATGTATGTCGTGCGCCTCACTGAGGCGATTCTAATGAGTGCTCACAACATGACTTTATTCTGTAGAAGATCACAAAGATATAATAAGTGATCTTTAATTACGGCTCAAGGCCTACTTGGCAAACAGTGCAGAACTTGATCAAAGGTTTAACCCACATATGCCTAGCGTCCCATTGGTGGGACATAGGCAAACAGTGTAGATCTCGATCAAAAGTTTAGCCCATATATGCCTAGAATCCAATTTGTGGGACATTGGCAAACAGTGTGGACCCAGATAAGATAGTTAACCCATATATGCCTAGCCTTCCATTTGTGGGACATTGGCAAACAGTGTAGACCCAAATGATCAGACGCTGCAAAACGTGGGGTCTGATCTGGGCCGCAAAATGCGGCATCTGATCTCGGTCTACACTGTTTGCTTAAACAGCGACGAAATTTAACCGCATCCATTTTTTGTTGGCGATGAATTAGGTCAGAATCAGAATCAGAATTGTTACTAGTGACACGTCAAATGACATTCATACACCAGGACCTGTGATGTGGGAAGTTAGTCCCTAGCCCTTACCGAAGAGGTAAATGTAGCCACACAATCATCAGCACCTTCAGCCGTCGAAATAATCGAATCGGGAAGGACATTCCAATCTCTAATGGTTCTGGGGAAGAACGAATCTTTATAAATGTCAGTTCTTGCAGTAAGGGTCTGAAACGCCAACAAATGGTGATTTCTACAGTGTCTAGCTGGGGGAACAAGGTCATCTGTTGGAATGCTGGCAGCACCCTTTAGACCTTTGTATAAAAGGATTGCACATGGAAAATAGAACATAGCCTTTTCTATCGTAGTTTCGTGTCCACTCCATAACTTTGTTGTAAGCTGAAAGCCGTCATTAGAGCTACCCCTTTATGACGTCACGTGATTATGCCTTTTCCTTTTTTTTCTCATGTTTCACAATGTTATTATTTTTTCACTCATTACTTATCTTTGTTTTTGTATTTGCACTGCTCCAAGGGTTCCCCTTTTCCAAACTGAAAAACTACTGCGACTATGAAGCGACAATCTTGTCCTGCCCTGTATTCGCGTCCTTAAAATAATTTCATTTTCTTGTTGACTGCATAACATAAATGAACATTGGTATTGCTGAATATAGGATGCATATAGGGCTGCATTATTGTCACCACTTAAAAATCAAAGGTCTATCTTGGTTCACACATTTTGAACTCGTCGTATTCCTTTCCTTATTGCTAATAAACTGCGGTGATATTGAAACCAACCTTGGTGCAGCAACAGAAAATTCAACTTCATCTGTTAGCTCTTTATCGTCTCTTGACGTAACTGCAATTAGAGAAAAATTTTCTCTCGTACATTACAATGTCCAAAGCCGAGCCAACAAAAAAGACCTTATACTCTCTGAATTTTTCAATTTTAGCATAATCAGTATTACTGAGACTTGGCTGGACCAGAGAACTTCTGATGAAGATATCGCACTCAACGGTTACGCAACGTATCGACGTGACCGTACTGGAAACAATCACGGGGGTGTATGCGCTTATGTTCGCGACAATATATTTTCCAAACGTAGACAGGATCTTGAACTCCCCAATTTAGAATGCGTCTGGGAAGAAATTATTATTCACAACAGAAAAGTACTAATTGGTACGTTTTACAGACCACCAAACTCTTCTAATGCGACATTTCTGGCCATTGAAGACTCTATAGGGTTAGCTACAGACACCATTGCTCACGATATACTAATCACATGAGATTTTAACATTGACATGTCTGACAATAGAAGCAGCAGAAAAATCACAGACCTTTGTCTAGAACATGGCTTAGATCAGTTAATAAACGATTACACACACTTCACAGAATCATCACACTCTACCATCGATCTCATCCTAACAAACAACAGCAACGGAATATTAACTAGTGGGGTAGGTGAACCATTTCTTGACCAAAACATTCGTCATCATTGTCCAGCATTTTGTGTTTTGAATTTCGACAAACAAAAAACGCATACATTCAGAAGACATATTTGGTTATTTAATCAAGGTCTTTAACATTCACTCTCTGAAGAAATAAGGAATACAAATTGGGAATTAATGAAAGACGTAGACATCAACAAGTATGCCCTAAATTTAACTGATTATCTCACGAAAACCTCTTCAAAACACATTCCAAACAAAGCAATTAACGTTAGACCTTCGGATCCTAGCTGGCTAAGCACAAATGTTAAAAGACTCATAAGGAAAAGAAAACGTTTTTACAATATATTTAAGTAAACAAAATCTAACACTGACTTTGAAGCATACAAACGCATTCGAAACCAGGTTAATAATGTAATAAGATACTCTAAACAGAAAACAAACGAACAGTTGGCCGAAAAACTTAACAACGGATCATTAGGCCCCAAAGATTGGTGGAGAACACTAAAACACGTTATAAAGCCGTCTGAATCAAGCAACATCCCTCCTTTAAATTGTAACGGTAACATATTCTCTGACAATAAGGACAAAGCAGAAGCGTTTAATGATTTCTTCTCTTCACAAAAGATCATAGACGAAGCAAATGCAAAGCTTCCCGAAACTAATCCTACAAACGACCAAACTGTAACACTTCATTCTATCCAGCTCTCACCGTTTGAAATCGAAACATGTCTGAAGTCTCTCCATACGGACAAAGCTGCAGGACCTGATGCTATCAACAATAGACTACTCAAGGAACTTTCCAATTCTCTTTCTCATCCCCTATGCGACCTCTTTAACTATTCACTTTCAACCGGTCAATTCCCTGAAACATGGAAACAGGCTAACGTCACTCCGATACACAAGAAAAACGACCCCTCCGACCCTTCGAACTATCGCACTATCTCTCTCCTAAGTGCACTAGACAAAGTTCTTGAGAAGCTTGTTCATAAGCATGTCTTTAACTTCTTCCGTGAAAATGGAAGAATCACTTGTCTTCAATCTGGTTTTGTCCCAGGAGTTTCTACTGTGAACCAACTAATTGACATCTACAATACCTTCTGTAAAGCTCTCGACGAAGGCAAAGAAGTGCAGCCATATTTTGCGACATAAGCAAAGCCTTCGATCGTGTATGGCACAAAGGACTGCTTTACAAGTTGAACAGAGCAGGCATAACGGGCTCTCTCCTGTCATGGTTTACGAATTACTTAAGTAATCGCTCGCAAAGAGTCGTTCTTCCAGGAGCCAGCTCAAACTGGAAACCAATAAAAGCAGGTGTGCCTCAAGGCTCCATTCTCGCCCCCCCTCCTGTTTCTAGTATATATTAACGACATCGTTAACGATATCTACTGTATAATTCGGTTGTTTGCAAACGATACTAGTCTTTATATTATTGTCGATAACCCGATCGAAGCCGCTTAATTTTTAAATGCCGATCTTGAAAAGATACACCAATGGGCCTAAAGGTGGCTAGTCAGCTTTAATCCAGCAAAGTCCGAAGCTCTCCTGCTTTCTCGCAAAGTCAATAAACCTAACCACCATCCAGTCACCATGAACAATCAAGCCATTATTGAAGTCAACACACATAAACATCTAGGTCTTATATTCTCTAGTGACTGCACGTGGCATGACCACCTGGATGAAATTAGATCCAAGGCATGGAAAAGAATCAATGTCATGCGTAAACTAAAATTCTTACTCGACAGAAAATCTCTTCAACTATTTATTTTTCGTTCATTAGACCCCTCTTAGAGTATGCCGATGTCGTCTGGGACAATTGCACCCAGTATGAGGCAAACGAACTAGAGAAAATCCAGACCGAGGCAGCCCTTATAGTAACCGGCGCAACCAGGCTTGTATCGCTAAATAATCTCTATGCTGAAACAGGATGGGAAACGTTGGCCTCCAGAAGATATAAGCACAGAATTACAACGTTTTACAAAATGTATCATGGTATATCTCCAGTATATCTGTCCTCACTCTTGCCACCCACGATCGGAGAAAACGTCTCATACAATCTTCGCAATCCCAACAATCTTCGTACGATTCAAAGCCATTCGCAGCTCTACTATAATTATTTTCTTCCAAATGCTGTGAGAACTTGGAATTCCTTACCTGAGGAGACCAGACTTTGCACTTCTACAGCATCACTAAAACAGCATCTAAACCAGGACGTGAACCCTCCACCTCGCTTTACAATGAAGGGAAGCGCCTCGGTCAAATTCTTCATTGTCGATTGAGGACCAACTGCAGTTCCCTAAACCAACACTTATTCTCAAAGAACATTGTTCAAATGCATCGTGTACATGTGGTCTTATCGAAGATACCAAACATTTTCTTCTTCACTGTCCTCTCTATCACAACATCAGGATCGATATGTTACGGTCTGTTTCTCATCTTTGACAGCCCAGCCTTGATGTCCTCCTATACGGCGATCCAAAGTAGAAGTAAAACAAAGATCAGGAATTGATACAATTAACTTACTCCATCCATAAAAGACACCAAAGGGAAAGAAATACAAACATTAAGCGACCAGACCATAATGGAAACCCAAACAAAGGAAGGCCATATGGACAGTCACTTTCCCACAAAATGGCCATATGGCCATCCAAAATTAAAAGACACAAGTGATACACACAGTAAGTAACAAACAACAACATAAATAAATCGCCACAGAAGAGCCGCCTTGGATCATCATCAAATCTTAATCATCATGAACATACGCAAATATTTATTTCTGTTCATAACTATATTTTGAAAACTAAAAGGTTTCAAGTCAATCGATAAATTGACATAAGAAACAAACACAAATCGATCTTTGCCGATGTATTCTGTCTACAGTTCTAGCAAACTATACTTGCTCAAGTATAGCACATGCAAAGATACATGTACCTTTGATAAGCATGGTCAGCAGCGCACTAGATACCAGTAGGAACTGGAAGTTAGTTGGTCCCCGTGGAGCCCCCCAACCACCACATACAGTTCTAGTTTTGTAGTCTCATGTTACTGTATGACCTCTTGTAAATTCTGGATATTCGTATAACACCAACAATGCTGCAAATGTGTGATGGTTCCCAACGGGCGTTTGTGATAGAGCTGTGCTGCATCGGCAATGATCCGACGTTGTGACGTCGAAATATTGTTGATGCAGCGCCGTAATGTCCAACCTCGACCCATTTGGGAGCCACTATCACTTTGTAACAGCATAATTAAAACCTTTGCAATCGACAATTGCTTTGAATTTTCCTTGTTGTACCACTGACAAGTATCTAGGGATACAGATTCGTATAAGTCCTTGACTTTCTTCTGAATCCCTTTTGTATTATGTCATTTATTTACACTTTGTATTTGTATGTTTGCTATACGAATAAAATATGTTTAAACCAAACGGATTAGCCTATTGTCTTTTCTCCTTTTATTGAGAGACTCCCATTTTAATTTTCCAAGTATTCCAGTCATGCTCCCAGTTTTAAAGCAGTAATTGCCTGTTACAAATCTAGCAGCTCTATTCTGAACTTTCTCAATTTCATCGTTAAGGACCACTCCACTGGGGTCCCAGATACAACTACCATATTCCAAGATTGGGCGAACAAGACCTTTATATGCTGCCTCTTTTACATCCTGAGGGCACTTATTAAGATTTAGCCTCAGGAAACCAAGCGTTCCATTTGCCTTAGTACACATGTTGCTAATATAAGTATTCAATCTCAAGTTGTGTGAGATTGTCACTCCAAGGTATTTAATGGAGTCCACATTCTCGAGGACCGTTCCCTCTAAGGTGTAAGAAGCCTCAACTTTATTAGATCTCCTCCTAGTTATCTGCATAATATTGCATTTAACTGGCTGAAATCTCATGCCCCATTTACGTGCCCAACATCCGAATCTATCTATGTCAGCCTGAAGTTTCAATGAGTCATCTGTATCTCTAATTTCCCGGTAACAAACACAGTCATCTGCGAACAGTCTTATTTCTGAGTCAATGTCAGTGGAAATGTCATTGATGTAAAGGGAGAACAAAAGTGGACCACGAACGGTCCCTTGCGGGACTCCAGACAAAAACTGGAACCCACTCCGAAGATTCACCATTAACAACAACCCGCTGTTTTCTGTAGCAAAGAAAGGAATCTATCCATTTGAGGGTCTTTCCACAATTCCATAACCAAATAACTTATATTTAAGTAGTTCATGAGGAGGGGTGTCAAAAGCCTTCTCGAAGTCCAGAATAAATGTGTCCACCTGTCCCCGGCCCTTTGTCCAAGAGTTTTGCCCAGTCTTTAATAACTGTGCTTAGCTGAGTTTCACAACTGTGCCTTTTCCTAAATGCATGTTGTCTGTCTGACAAAAGTTTATGTTCGTCCAAGTGGGCCATGATGTTTGAGCAGACAATATGTTCCAGCAATTTACACAGAACACAAGTCAGAGACACAGGACGATAATTACGGGCAAGAGCCCTATCTCCTTTTTTGAAAAGTGGACAGATGTTTGCTAAGAGCCATTCTTTGGGGATTTCACCCGTATCAAGAGACTGTTGAAACAAGTGTGCACAAACTGGACCCAACTCATTTGCTAGTTCCTTCAGGACTCTAGGATAAAGCTCATCAGGTCCTTACTGGGGTTTAAGCCTTGAAGTAACTCGATCACTCCTGCAGCTGTCACAACAATATTATTCATGAATGGGGCCGATCTTCTAGTCAATGGAACCTCCGTGAACTCAGTTTTATTAAACGCATCATGGAATTGACCAACTAGTTCCTCTGCCCTTTCAGAGTCTGATTCAGCAACCCCGTTCCCTCCTCTTTTATTAAGGGACGGGATACCTTGCCTGTCTTTCTTCTGGCTATTGATATATCTGTAGAAGTCTCTGGGATTTGCCTCTACATCACCTACCAAGTTATTCACATACAAATCATGCTGTTTTTTTTTTTTTTTTATATCAGTCTTGATTTCACGTCTCAAGTTTTCAAATTTTGTCTGGAGTTTACCACTTCCCGTCTTTTTTGCCTTTGCATGAATTTTATTCCTTCTGCGAATTTTCCTTCTTATCTCTGGAGTGATCCAGGGAAAAGAAGAAACAGACCTACTAGTTTTTGAGGGGATATGATTTTCGGCCGAAGTATGAATGAAAGAAGTTATCAAATCAAAATTCTCCTGTACAGAGCGAGCATCTGAATGACCATTAAAGTATTTCTCCTTTGCAAATCTGAGTGCATCCTTCCTCATAGTTTCATAGTCACCTTTCTGATATGAGCACACCTTCTTCCGAGGTTTCTTTATTGGTGGGATGTGAATTTTTAAATATCCGGAGACAACATCGTGGTCACTTAGTTTATCTGGGGAATGAATGTCCTCGAATTGTCCTGGCAAAGTCGTAAGGATCAGATCCAATGTGTTCTTATCACGAGTGGGGAAGTAAACAATTTGTTCAAGGCCATGATCGTTCATAATGTCAATTAATATTTGTCCTTCCGACTGACTCAGCATTGTGCCTTGTTTGCTGAGCCTGTCGGGCCAAGCAATGTCTCTGAAGTTGAGGTCACCTAGAACATGTACAGCTGGGAGTTTTTTTACCCTTATGCTGCGATTTAATGCAATCCAGTTGGTCTTTAAACAACTGGGCTGCGATTTAATGCAATCCAGTTGGTCTTTAAACAACTGGAAGTTTTCGATCGTACCATTTGGTGGTCGATACCAACTTGCTTTGAAGTGGGAAGTTTTATTTCCAAAAACCTTAATCAGACCGATTCGGTGTCATTTTCAAGTTCCATGAAAGGCATGTGAGGGATGTCTCTATGAATGAGCAACATCACCCCACCGCCATGAGAGTTCCTATCTTTTCAGTACACACAGTACTGACAAGTTTCAGGGAAAAGCTCAGATGTAGTAATTGAAGTGTCAATCTTTGTTTCCTGAATAGCAACAATATGAGGTTGAGATACATCGAGGAAAGCTAAAAGTTCAAGAATTTTTCCTCTAATTCCATTTATGTTTATACTGCAAAGTTTCAAACCTTTCACAAAATTTGACTTAGTTTCATCAGCAGTCGAAGATTTGCCTCTCTTATCCTCTGACAGAGGTTCAAACCTGTTTGGCTTACTCCGTTCTACATATTCATAAAAGAAGGAGTCTGAAAAGATACAGACCTCACATTTTGGACATAACCAGTGGCAGCTTGAATTTACCAAAGTGCCACATTCTGCATCTGAAATGAAGGAACATTCAGTGTGTATCCACATTTCACATTGATCACACTGAACGGCTTTGTGGCTATTAAGGACAGCACCACTGCAAAGACCACAGTCAGCTTTGCAGTCTTTGCAATACCAAGTTCCAGCTCTAAATTCAATTTCTAACAATTGACTATTATCAAAATCAGAACATGAGGAGTGAAAACGCTTGTTACAGTCCTCACATTCTATCCATTTCTCGGAACCTTTGCAATATTTTTTGCAGAGTCCGCAGCAAACCTTAGGCCGGGGTCAGTTTCAATGTCTCCGGCCAAGATTAGAAGTAAAGCCAAGTTTGTATCGGGCGAGGACGTGAAGTTTCGCAAGCCCTCCGAACACCTTCTGTTCCCATTCTTCCTTGTAAATGCAAGTACTGGGAAATTCTACTACTATTCTCCTGAATTGTAATCTTGCACTCCTGATTTTCATCATCTGGATGCATTCTATAAGTTGTTTTCCAAAGAGTGAACCTAAGAATTAAGATCATGGGAAACAGGGGGACCTTCATTTTAATATAGGGGGAAGTGATTTGGTGATTTCTAATGATTTATTATGGGTGTCAAGCAACAATCCTGATTCCGAGTTTGTCCCATCCAGCACACTGACAACTACAAATGGCTAATCAGTATACTGGTCCAATTATATACAGCTCAGCTAGGTGTACGGACTTTGAGTGATTTTTTCGGAACATTATGATCAGACGCTGCAAAACTTGGCGTCTGATCTGGGTCGCAAAATGCGGCATCTGATCTGGGTCTACACTGTTTGCTTAAACGACGAAATTTAACCGCATCCATTTCTTGCTGGTGATGAATTAGGTGTACGGACTTTGAGTGTTTTTACGGACCATTATGATAAGACGCTGCAAAACTTGGCGTCTGATCTGGGCGCAAAATGTGGCATCTGATCTGGGTCTGCATTGTTTGCTTAAACAACGACGATATTTAACCGCACCCATTTCTTGCTGGCGATGAATTAGGTGTACGGACTTTGAGCGATTTTAAGGCCCAATAATTTTCTATGTTAACAACATTAAACACACCTGTTAAGTTAGTTGCTTTAACTCATAATAAGTTGTCGTGTGCTGCATACCTGGATTGAACCAGTAGAAAGTGACTTTCACACAATTTGTGTCCAATTGATATTTTGAATGAATACTGTTATTTTGTTTGTTTGAATTGAGATTCAACATCACCGTCAACACCAATTTGTCATTTTGAAGACTTTGCATTCCAATTTTGTAGGACTTAACAGTTAGAACCGCCTCAACGAGAATGTTCTAACGAGCAACCACAACCTATGTTTGCAGTATATAAGAAAAATATGACGATTTTTTTTTTTATCAGAAAAGTAACCATTTTGGAAATGCACCACAGAACTGAAAACTTTGGAGTCTACAAAATAGAAGTGAAAGCAATGATCAGGAATCGATACAATCAACCAACAGCTCCCATCAGAGACACCAAAGGGAAAGAAGCACAATCAAAGACAAACCATAACAAAAATAAACCGCGACAGAAGAACCGCATTGGAACGGTCAGTGGAAACGAATTCCACTGGGGAGGGTGGGGGAGTGCTTAAATCGATTTTACAGGGCAACAATCCTCGCCCTTACTTCTGTCGCGATTAAGACAAATAATTTATTCAGTCCGCAAGTATTTCTGAGCCAGACAAGCTAGTTACGGCCAATTAGGCCTCATCAGTGACCCTCGAATATTTTCAAATTTCCAAAATGAAATCTATAATCCGAAAGGACAAGAAAATATAAACTACACTATGGTGAAGGGCTGAGAGTCTTTTTACGGCCGCCACGCTTTCCCGTTACACCAGTTGTGGTGACGTTAAATATGATCTATAAAAGGGTTGTCTTTTGGAAGCAAAGAATACACCAAATAACTGAAAACTTTGGAGTGTACAAGTATTTCTGGGCCAGACTAACTAGGTTCTGGCAATTAGGCCTCATCGGTGTTCCTCGAATATTTTCCAGAATTAAATCTATAGCACCAAAGGTCAAGAAAATATGAACTTCACTATGGTGAAGGGCAGGGAGACTTTTTACAGCCGCCATACATTCGCGTTACACTAGCTGTAGTGACGTTAAATAAGTTCTATAAAGGGTTATCCTTTGGAGACAAAGTATATACCACAGAACTGAAAACTTTGGAGTGTTTTTACAAGCAGCGTTTACAAGAGTGGTTTACAAGCAGCGTTTTTTCTATAGATAAAAAATTAAAATGAACAATAGAAATCAGGAGTAACCCATTTGGCTTTGATTGTGCCTCTGATTTAATTTAGAATGGATTTTTTAGATGTTCTAAAACTATAATGCTCTCTGCCTTCCAAAGGCTATCAAATTTGGTGTTTACCTCGGGCATTCTTTCTGGTTTTGTTTGTTTGTATTGGAGTTTAACGGCCCAGTCAACACTATTTTTTTGTCATTTTTGAGCCGGTCAGTTTACCTATCCACACTTATCCACACTTATCCTGGGCAAGCTTATACATAAGCGGTTAGCCAGTACAGTGTACATTCTTTCGCCAGAAACGGACAACTGCCTTTCTTGAATCAGCGGAAGGGAGAGAATGACCGTAGAAAAGATTTCATGATCAATCGCCACGAAAGAATGTTGCCGACCCGGGTAGGTATCGAACCCTCTTCCTCCTGATCAGCAGTCAGACGCGCATACGACTGAGCTACCGAGGCCGGCACATTCTTCCTGGTGACTATTCCCCTATTTATACAAATAAAGGTGACAATGCAAGTCAAAACGTCCATAAATGAGTGGCTCCACTTTCCCAGTAAGCATTCTACATAAATCTACAGCGGGCCGTTAGCGGCCCGTCAGGGTAGCTGACGGGCCGCTAACGGCCCGCTGTAGATTTATGTAGAATGCTAGCAGGGTTTAGACCTATGAAAAACTATATACATGTGCCTATGTCTATAATCGCGGAGACCCAGTGACATAAAAAGAGGGGATTACAATTTCCTATCTGTACAGTTATCGAATTAGCAATTGTGGAAATTGTCTATGTTGGTTTTCTTTTGCTTCAGCGTTTCAGTTATTTCATGCTGTCTAGTCCTTTTCGTCGTTTCATCTCTGTAGTCGTTTGAGTTTTATGTTCTCAGAGAGAGCGAGGATTGTGGCCGCGTAAAACTAATTTAAGCTGCCCCCAGTAGTAACTGTTTATTGACCGTCCAAGACAGTTCTTCTGATGTGGTTTATTTTTGTTATATATTGTCTTTACATTTACAATATCTTTTTATTTTGGATAGCCGTTTGGCCATTTTGTGGGAAAGTAAAAATCTGTCCTTTTGGCTTTCTGCCTGTGACCTTTGCATTATAGTGAAGTTATTTTATGTTCGTGTTTCTTTCCCTTTGATGTCTTGGGACGGGGTATGAGGTAATTGTATCGCTTCTTGATCATTGCTTTCACTTCTATTTTGAATATCTTCTGCATAACCTTTCAAGGGATAAAGGTTAAATGCTGTCGGTTTCATCTAGTACAAGTTTTAAAACTTTGGTTTAACCCAGTCAAGTAAATAAAGATGAGAATACATGTAATGAGAAAACATGAATATCAAATGGGACAATAAACAAGGTATCAAAGTATGCTTCTGGTGAAATTACAATACCCTAATATATTCGCCTGAAATACTTCCTCCACCTACCAGTTGTTGAGCGGTAGAATGGGGTTGGGCACAGTGACATAGTGCCATTGTGGCATTATGGCTAAAGGAAGGGATATCAAATCTCTTAGTTTTCATTGCATTATTTTGATGCTAATCTACACTAATCCGCACATCCGCATGAAACAAATTCACGCTCAGGAACTGATACAATCAGATCCCAAATTCTTCGTGTGGTCAATCCATTAGAAGTGGGTTAGTAAGGGCTAAAAGCTGGATCTGCTCCACTGTTTGCAAAGGTAGGGGTTGTCATGTTCTGTGGGATAAGAGTTAAAAGCCGAACATGACTTAAATACTTTTAAAAGGGCCAATAAACTACTACTGTATATGAAGGGGATCAATACAAAGACAACAGTTCTTAATAAGCTGTTTTATTTCGACGAAAACAACAAAAACAACAACAAAAAAAACCCCATAAATATCATAGTGATCTAGAATAAATAAATTCTTAAAACAGCTGGTCTGAAGAGTCATGGTGCCCACTTCAATATCCACACCGCATCTTTATCCCAAAACTATTCTAACAGAGATCATTTTTCTGCCGATTGTTGAATGCTGGAGTCCCAAGTAACGATTATTTTTAGAAAATAGCCTCGCAATTCTGCATGTGAGGCCAGAACATCGCGATAGAATTTGAACTGGAACCCCTGTTGGGTTACACAGGGTAGATCCACATCAGACGTCACAAAACCGCAGCGTTTGGTGAGGGTCTACACTATACAGCACTGGAATTTAAGGATTAAATGAAACAGTCTACGTCCTCATTCAAGACAAATCAGTTTCCAGTCCACACTCAGAGACAATCTCCTCACCAGTGCTATCGGTACTTCGATTGATATCGCATGCATGCCAGTGTTAGCATATACATATAGTGTGACACATATCGTGCCCGGGGTTTTAACATTTTTCATGATTAACTGAAGGGATATACTAAAATGCTGAGTTGAGTCACTGAGCTGAGTCTATGAGATGAGTCTCTGAACTGAGTTTATGAGCTTAGTGTTTGAGTTGCGTCGATGAGCCACAACATCAGAAAATCTTGGCATGATATTAAATCAGAGTTCAATAAAAGAGCCATTTTTTACATTTCTATATTGGCTGACTATATTAAAGGGCATGTAGGCCATATACAATAAATGTCTAACATGAGATACATATACTATTACCGCAATAATGACATATGTTTTGTAGCCAGCCAGCTCCCTGTTACAAGGACTCTGTAAATGTTTCTTGAAAGGGTGTATGTTAACTTTTCTCAGAATGCCCACATATGTGACAGAGAAAATAAGAAGAGAAAAAAAATTTTTTGGTGCTAAAAATTTTTTTTTGGGGGGGGGGGGGGGGGGGGTTTATCGGTATATCGGCACACAACTGAATGTAAAAGGTTAGTATTGACCTGAAATTCAAGCTTGCTGTTTTCAGTCAGCATCTTTCAAGCATATTTCGAACTAAATAAACAATTCAGTAACATTATTATATCATCCACATGTGACTGCAGCATGTGCAGTAGACTCATCCCACAGACTCGGCTCATAGACTCAACTCAGTATTTTAGTATATGCCTCAACTGAACCGAGCCTGACGTATTAACTGCTTATAAATGTTTAAATTCCTTAAAACTGTGGCTTTTGATGATCACATTAACAAAGAATGACACTTGTCCTACTCAGAAGTATAAAAATGCCATCAATTGTTGGTTTGTTTGTTTGAACTGGAGTTTAACGTTCCTGTCAACACTATTTAGGTCATTTTGGAGATGTTGCTTCCAATTTTGTGTGACTTTTACCCGACACTGAGGTGAAATGACATCTCAAGCCCTGTCGCCCAATGAAACCAGAAGGCTAATATGAATTGGACGATCTGACTCTCAAGGCTGTGCCTGGGCAGGCTTAGTCCTTCTTAGTAGTTTACCAGTACCCATGTGTGGTGAGATTCAGCTCTGCGTGGAAGCACCATACAGCCCAATCTATTTCTCCAAGCCCCGATGGGCGGGGGCGAATCAATTGTTGGCATTTCAATATCATGAGCAGGGCAAATTTCCTGTTCAGTTATAAGCAGTATAGGACAGCATGCTTTTAACCTTTAGCACGCTCTTTGCTAATTCAGCACACGACAAATTGTTGATATTTTTCTAAATTTCCCAGAAAACAGGACTTGACATCTCATGCAAATTGCCTTGACATCTCATGCAAACTGTCTCCTGTCAAATCCGTTTTCTGGGAAAATTAGGAAAATATTTCAAAATGTCGTCTGCTGTAAAAAAATACCCAGCATGCAGAGCGTTTATTTGATTTGAGTAGCCAAACAGGAAGTCACAAATGACACAAAGGTTGTCGCCCCTTCAAAATTAATGACAGATGCCTCAGGGTGTAACCATTCACCGGTGATAAGTAGCACCTAAGAACTGCACTGATTCGGGAAGACACATGTCAACAGAGTTTGGTCCCAGACCGTTCCGGCCCCACAGTCAAACTTGGTGGCGAAGTCCCGACCCGTCTCACACCTCAAGAAATTGGAAGTACAAGCTCCACACGGGGAGTCGAAAAACTGACCGAGAACTCCGGTACATGAAACTGAAATAAAAACATTTAGGTCTACTGGTTTACGTAGTCTGTGGAATTAGAAAAGACATCATTCTCGTCTGCTAGTCAGCACAAAACTGCAGGTCAACGTCTGGCCATTAGCGACTATTGCTTTGAAGATGACAATTGTTCCCAGTGGAACAACATCGGGCCGACGGCGTTTCGACGTTCACAATGTCAGATCGCTGTCGGCCCGACGTTGGCTCGGCATGATTTGCTTGCTGGGCTGTGATTTGCATCTTAAGAGCAATTTTAACCGAGGCTTGCATTACGTGCAATGAACCCCATTGTACAACCAACTATAGAGATAACGATCCCGCCCATCGGGGCTTGAAGAAATAGATGGGCTGCATGATGCTTCCACGCAGAGCTGAAACCGACCCGCACACTGTACTGGTTAACCGCTTAGAGGATATAAGCGTGCCTAGGAAAAGCGGTGTGAGTCGGCCCGTCCATGCTTATAAACCCTATTGATTTCATTGGGCGGCAGGGCAATTGTTTCAAGATGTACCTGTTCATAATATTATTTTATTCTTAAAAGAAATTGCACTTTTTCGTAAGATTTAATTGTGTTTCAGATTTTATCTATTATCTTTCTGACTTTTTGTAAATTTTAATATCCTCATAATTCTACATAGTTTTTGATCATTAACCAATTGACGCTTATGGCCCACAAAGAGGGTTGGCGCGTCGTTAAACTCGAAAACATCATCATCATCATCATCAACAACTTCGTCGAGGCAGTTCTAACGAGTACACATAAACTATATTTTAGTGCAGAAATAAGAAAAATAAAGTTTAGCCCTGTTAACTTCAGTTTTACTATATAAAAATGGATATTTTTTCCATTTTGTACCAGAAACCCCAAAACGGGTACCCTGGCAAACAGTGCAGGCCCAGATCAGACGCCGCAGAACGCGGCGTCTGATCAGGGCCTCCACTGTTTGCTAAAAGTTCAGTCATTTTCCAAATAAATTTTGGAGAAAACAACCTGACACCTCCAAATTTTGAAATGGACTCCTGCTATATATACGGAGGAAGATTCCATTTGGTAAAAAGGGTTAAACTGGCACTCACCTGGACAGAGCTGAGTATTACACGGAAGGTTGTCACTCTCTGAGCCTTGTCCTGGACATGTTAGGCCGCTTCCTGATGGCACTGGATTATCACAAACCCTTGTCCTCACCCGTTCCTGTGAGCCCGTACAGCACGATTTGCTGCAGACCCCGAATGATGTCCAGCTTGACCACTGACCCCAGTTACCATTAACTAAAACACAGTCAAATGCTGCTATTCAGACAAGGTAAATTTGAGATATTTTTTGTTTTGAAAAATTCTACTAAAAGTTCCACTGTTAAAATTGAGACTAAGTTTTTGTTTGTAAAATCACTGATTCTTTCTAAGTGTTTTCTACGTCGAATGCTCTCCAATAAGAGACAGCTTTTGGGACTGTTCAAAAGTGGTCTTAGAGCCACTTTTGAACGGTCTTCTAATAAGTTACCACCTTGTGGTCTTACTATAGATATTTTACTTTAATCCTGTGGGACCTCAATGACTTGGTCACCTAAGGCGTATTTACAATTGGCTGTGCCAACCCCAAGAGAATTTTTCTCTTCATTACGAAAATTGCCTATTCAAATATTTTGAAAATCCCCCCCCCCCCCACAAAAAAAAATAAATAAAAAAATAAATAAGCCTCGGTGAGACGGTGCTCACAAGTACACGCAATCTATGTTTAGAATATTATAAAACCGTTTATGTATAGAATGCACAATCAATTCAAAGGCAATGTATCAAATTACGAGTCATGCATAAAATCTTATGGACATGGCTGTTTAAGCTATTCTTGAATTGGCAAGAATCTGTGTTCAAATCATGAAATCCACGTGCTGTTTGAACATGGGTTTGTACTTTTGACATCTCAAGATGGGCTTTCCTCTGTTTATGTTACCTTGAGCGACATAACGTTGTCACCCCCTGAACGTAGCATTTTAAATTTTTGAATAACGCGGAACTGACGCCGTTGTTAACAGCGTTCCGAACTAGCTGCCATGTGGACTTTACGTTCGCTTAAAGAGTTATATGGATTTTTGGGGGGGCGTTTTCGTTATGCAAGAATTACGATCGTCCATGGTATCTTCAATGTTGGTCTCTCGGAAGATATTTGAACGCCCGGTCTATCGGCCTCGTGTTCAAACAGCTTACCCGGAACCCAAGAATGTATAAGCATGAAAAAACATGGATGATAAAGAAATACAATGAAACTCCGTTGGCTCAGACATAGATGACGGACTCGTCAACTAACTTAATTTTATTCGAACTTGGTCTTGTGTCCCTATAGTATTCTTCCATTGGTTCTAGAGAGCTTTTGATATCGGTACGAGCGTACCTCTAGGTCAATGTATGCAAGTATGTTGCTTTTTTATCCTGAAAAGCCAGAAAAGGTATGTTGTGTCTTCTCATTAGAATAGCCTGAATGAGGCGATACATTGAGGCGATTCCAATGAGTACACACAATATACCTTTATTTTATACTTAGTAGTGGAATCAATGCATATCTGAAACAAATAACACTATGTGATATTGTTACCCAACCTGCCATGGGGTGGTTGGTTGAGGCAAAGGTGACGTGTATCTTGCATCACTAGGGCGTCTATCTGATATTGATTGGCTTACATTTGGACAAGGCCTGCTGTCCTTGCAGCACGTAAGGGTGAGGGTGAATGTTGTTATTTCTTCTGTGTCTACACTTTAATTCATTTTCCTCTTTCACATCTGTCCCTCACTTTTCTCTACTCTACCTTCTCTTCTATCTTTTTCTCCCTTTCTCTGGGAGACGACACAAAGTGATCCACAAGGGTTGACGTGTCGTTAAACCCAAAAACAATTGAATCAATCAAAACCCAACCTGCTATATAAAAAATAATAAGCTCACTTTGGCTACTGGACGAGTTTGCCTTTTCAAGTGATAATCTCCGGGCTGGCAACAGTTCTTGATATTGACCGGTAATAATGCCTGGATGTTGGTTTCTGGCTTCGACTATATATTACCTCGCCTGTGCGTGTATAACGCGTTTTTTTCCAAATAAGACTGGAACCAGGAACAACAAAATATGGCTCGTTGCAAGTATGGCGCCACAGCTTTAGAAGCAAACAATGCAGAGTAGAAGTAAAACAAAGATCAGGAATCGATACAATTAACTTACTCCAACCATCAAAGACACCAAAAGGGAAAGAAACACAAAAATTAAGCCACCAGACCATAATGGAAACCTAAACAAAGGGAGTTACTTTCCCACAAAATGGCCATATGGCCATCCAAAATAAAAAGACACAAGTGATACACACACTAAGTAACAAACAGCACCATAAATAAACCGCCAAAGAAGAACCGCCTTGGAACGGTCAGTGAAAAGATTTCCACTGGGGGCTTAAATCGATTTTACGTGGCCACAATCCTCGCCCTTACTTCCGTCGCGATTTAGACAAATAATTTGTTAAGTCCGCATGAAGGCCTCCTAACTCATCAGTGCAACATCTCCGTGAACACAAAAAATCAAAGAACCACAGAGGTGAGACAACGGTGAGGACTCGACAGCAAGAAACCACTGAAATGCTGGAGCAAAAGAAAACCAACAGTTAGACTCCGATGGGCCTGACCAGAGACAGAGCATCAGGCACCAACCAACATTACCTTGAATTAGATCTCTCTAATTCTCAATAAGCCTTTACGTTGGAGCCGTCATAGAATCTGAGGCCTGACCCACCGGCGTGCAATTAAAGAGGGAAGCAAAGTTGCCAACCGTGATTAGGTTAACTACCATGCATGCAGTCTGTCGTATAACATCCATGTTGTACCCAATCTTTTTATATCGAAGAATGATTTTACGAAATTGGGTGCTGAAGTCATTGCGGTTATATATTTTTCTGAATCTATATACTAAGTCACCATAAAATTCGGGTTCCGATAGACCTTGTTGCAGAAGAGATTTAAGTCCAATATTGAATTTTGAAATTAAATCAGAATGGCGTCTATAAAATTTTGAAAAGGCTTTGCGTAGTTTATGGTACCGATAGCCCTGATTAAGGAGTTTAGCCGTTAATAATTTATTACGAGTGTTGAAGTCAGTTACATGACTACACACTCTAGCAAATCGAATTAATTGCGAAATATAAACGCCATAGGATGGCGCACGAGGAACATCACCATCCAAAAAAGGAAAATTTACAATCTCAAAATCAAAGTCATCGCGTTTATCATAAATTTTGCACGAAACAAACCCATCTACAATAGATAGATGTAAATCCAAAAACGGGGCCTCGGTATCAGAAGAATTTGCTTTATTTAACTGAAGTTCTGGGGGGTAAATCTGACTGATCAAACCGTCGAAATAGGTATTATCAATATTTAATAAATCATCTAAATATCCAGAAGTGGAGCTAAAAGCTTCAATAATTTCAAATTGGTTATCAATGGAAAGCAACAACATGAAGTCTCTTTCATAACAATACAAGAACAGATCAGCCACAAGAGGTGCGCAATTCGTACCCATCGGAATACCCACACTTTGTCTAAATAACTTAGTACCTTGTGAGCAAGGGAATGTCGGTTCGAGTCCGCTTCTGGTCGCATTTTGTCAGCTTTATTTCTTAAAAATTTATGTATTTTTAGCCGACACGGTTTACCTCAAACTGTTGTTATTTGGTTATTTGTTTTCTTCAATGGATGCTTTTCGAAACCAGTTGGGTAATAAAGCATTTATTTAATGGCTGTTTGGATGGATAGTCTACGGCCTCGGGCAATAGTGCATTGGGTCGTACTGAGGGTTTTGACTATCCCCCAAACTGCCATGAAATGAATGTGTGAAAAATAACATTACGTTGTTGTTTTCACAGTAGCAGACCGGACTTGGTTTGTTTTTCATATACTATAAAAAGAAAATTAACCTTTTCGATAAATAAAAATATTTCCTCGATTGTGTTGAAACACAGACATTTTTACGAGGGCGAAGTATGTTATGAACAGCTATGCAATTAAAGAACATCACCAAAGACACGTATAAAATAAAAATGAAAATCAACTCTTTTTATAAATACCAAAAATATTGCATCTCGTGCGTTGAATGAAATACATGTATTTTGGTATCCATCTAAAAAAGTGAACAGCCTTTATTTATTTTATAGAAAATAAAAATATCAATCAAATCGGTGTACGTCATTTGTTCGAAACCCACTCGGTTGGACGTAGCTTGGTCGAATACAACGTTTCGTAGGGAAGAGTTTTTGACGAACAATCGTCGAATTTTCGACAAAATATCCATTTCCGACGAAAATTCGACCAAACTTCGGGTTTGACGAGATGAAACTTTCAACCGAAAGATACATTCGACCAAGTGGTTTTCGACCAAATGTCATGGAAGCCCTTCCAATTATGCCTTCCGATCTGGTGCTAAAGGTAACCCTCAGTGGCTATTACTATCTTTATCTTGAAGAAACTTGTCAAAACCACTTCCTATATAGTGGGGATTTGTTACACTATTCTCATCTCTGCTGTTCACCGATACACTAAACAGCATAACAACAGATAAGGTGCGTATTTTTTGTGATAACTGAAGGATACTTTTCCTTATTTCTCCTTATAAACCTATGTTGTGGGTATTCATTGGAGGTTTTATGGAGAAATGACAAAAACTATCCTTCACTTATCATAAAGTACCAACCTTACCTGTTGCTATGATTAACAGGCCTTTTACAGATGGACTAGCATCATGAGGACAGAATAGCACTCACTATCTGGAACAGGTGGACACTCTTCCGTGTTACAAGGTTCTGTCTGTGTGATGTTCTTGCTACACTGAGGTCCCTGGCAGATTCCCGTCCTCGTTCTGGTACCCCCACCACATGTCACGGAACAACCACTCCAGGGTTCGTAGGACTCACCTAGAAGATAAACAAATGCAATATCAGTGTATGACAGCGGAATTGTTGGGCAGTTACGATTGAATGAGCCTTGCAATGGTGTACATGGAAAGATTAGTCACTTGAGCTGCCGGATAGACTGTTTGTTCGAATGTACACAATAAATATCGAGACAGGTCCCATCGCAATTGTCGTATCATTTCTGATCCATTGCTCCTGAAAGGCCTTAAATGGCACAGATGCCAATTTGAATTTTTTTTATTTTTTTATTTTTTTACTTTTCAGAGAAAATTCAGCTTGATATTTCGTTGGAATCGTACACATGAAATGTTGAGCCGAATTTACTACGAACTTTCAGACAAAAAGTCATTTGTTGGCTTCTGCTTCTGGTTTGATTGGTGTGCTGTGAATTTTTGTTGATGGTTTGCGATTTGTAATTGGTGGGCTGTGATTTTTGATTCGTGAGCTCTGTTGGTGGACTGTAATCTTAAATTTGTTGGCTCTGATATTCGATTGGTGGGCAATGATCCTTTATTGATGGGCTGCAATAATTAATAGTCGATCTTTGAATGGTTATCTATGAATTTGATTTGCTGACCATGATATTTGATTTGTTGTCTGTGACCTTTGATTGGTGGGCTGCGATATTTGATTGTCGATCTTTGATCCTCGATTGGTATACTGTGATCTTTGATTGATGGACGTCGACTGTTATGTTTAATTTTTGGAATGGGAATGTGATCTTTGATTGGTGGACTGTTACCTTTGATTGGTGGGTTTTGAGCTTTGATTGGTTGTCACAGACCTTTGAATCACGGGCTGTGATCTTTGATTGACACTGCGATCTGTGATGAACTGGGCGTGATCTTTGATTGGCTGTCTGTTATTTTTATTGATGGTTACGATATTTGGTGTACTTTATTTGTTATTTGTGTAATATCTGACTGGTTGTTAATGACATCTTATAGTTGAGCTGTGATCTTTGATTATAGCCTTCCTGGTTAGCCTTTTATGACAGGCCTGAATGTATTTTGACTGTATTTCAACCTGTTCTAATTGTGTAGGTAGATTTTGAGACGACAGTCATTCATAATCCAGTCATAATGCAAAAATCACATGCTCATCTCCCGACCATAACAGAAAAAGGCTGCAAAGTTTTCAAATTGATCGGTATAAAACTGTATGAATAGTTGCGCACACAAATACCCACGTCAAATTCCTCAAGCCGAAAAAGGGGAAAAGGGGTGGATTAACTCAGCAAGGAGAACCTCCACGGATAAACAAAAAATACGGATCCGCTTATTTTTCATGCTGATGCTATATATATATAATTTTGGGATTCTACCTCTAACCATTCTTGACCGTATGAAAGTGTAACGGACAGCCAGGCGGACAGAAGTTCGGACGACCGGACGGACGGACAGATAGGTCTAAACCAATATGCACCCCCACTCAACGTCTTCGAAGTTGGGGTCATTAAAATGTTTACCATATAAGCCCAAGTTTTACCGTATATGGAAGTGGGATTACGGGGGTCAAAATTAAATAGGCGTTTTTTGTGAGGTTTCTCTGGAAAAGAATTCAGGGCGATTGCCTTTATATATTTTGAACATTCTAATTGACAATATTTACATAAGATTTGGTACTCAGTTATTTAGACAAAACTGTCGGTATTCCGATGGGTACGAAATGTGACCCCTGGTTGCTGATCTCTTCTTGTTTTGAAATGATAGAGACTTCATGATGCCCCTTTCCGTTGAAAACCAAGGCCTGTTATCCTTGCAGCACGTAAGGGTAGAGGGGGGTGTTGTTATTTCTTCTTTTTCTACACTTCCATTAATTTTCCGCTTTCACCTCTGTCCCGAACGTTCTTATCCTCTACCGTCTCTTCTACCTTTTTCTCCATTTCTCTGGGAGACGACACAAAGTGATCCACAAGGGCTGACGTGTCGTCAAACCCTAAACAATCGAATCAATCAAAATCCAACCTGTCTGATAAAAGTAATGACCTTATTTTGGCTACTCTACGAGTTTTCCTTTTCAAGTGATAATCACCGGGCAATAGTTCTGGTTATTGCTAGGTGATAATGCCTGGGTGTTGGTTTCCGGCTTCGTATATATATTACCTCGCCTGTGCTTGCATAACACGTTTTTCCCCAGATAAGACTGGAACCAGGAATAACAAAAATGGCGCCTTGCATGTATGGCGTCACAGGTTTAAAAGCAACCAATGCAGATCCGAATCCGATCGCTTTGAAGAAACTGATTGGTAATGATCTACGATGTTTAACTAAAACCTCAAACTTCACATTGTTGTCATTTGGTAATTTGCTGTCTTCATTGGATGTTTTTCGTAACCAGTTAGGTAATAAAGCATTTATTTCATGGGTGTTTGGGGATAGTCAAAACCAGTGCCGCCTCGGACAGCCCCGTGCACTATTGCTCTCGGTCTACGGCCTCGGGTAATAATACACTTGGCCATCCTGGGCACCTCGGAGCAACGGTTTTGACTATTCCCCAAACGGCCATGAAATGACTATATATTATCACATTGTGAAAAATTGGATTACCTTGTTATTTTCACAGTAGCAAACCGGACTACCTTTCTTGGTTTGTTTTTCGTAGAAAATACAAAGAAAATTTACCTTTTCCGATAAAACAAAAATTTCATCGAATGTGTTGAAAACATATTTTATCGAGTGGGTTGAAACACCAGAAATTTTCACCAGTAATGAACACATTACGGTAACACACCCTGCGACATAGAGCATTTTTCACACCCCCAAAATGACTTATTTTCTGATGACAATCCGTGATATTTTTCTTATTTATACTGCAAACATAGGTTGTGGGTACTCGTTATAACCGCCTCAATGAGGAGCAGAAGTAAGAAAAATACGACAGACCCCCTTAAACCCCAATTTTCTCTAGATGAAGCGGGGTTTAGAGGGGTGTTCATCTCACGGACTTGTTCGCGTGATGATCATCGCCAAAGTCACCTATAAAATAAATAGAAAATTTACTTTTTTTCGACAAATTCCAAATATATTTCATCTCGTGTGTTGAAAACATTTTCTCCCGAGCTTCGAGTTCATATGTTTTCAACACACTCGATGAAATATTTTGGAATTCATCTTGAAAAGTAAACACATGCATTTATTTATTTTATAGAATTTAAATCGGTGCATGTCATTTGGTCGAAACCCACTCGGTCGAACTTAGCTTTGGTCAAATACGTTTCGTCGAAAATATTTTGAGACGAACACTCGTCGAATTTTCGACAAATATCTATAATTTGACTTTTTTTCGACGCGATCAAACGTCGGGTTCGACGAGATGTAACATGGGATGGAAAGATACATTCGACCAAGTTGTTTTCGACCAAATGTCATGGAAGCCCTTCTAATTATGCCTTCCAATCTGGCGCTGAAATTAACCCTCAGTGGCTCTTACTATCCTTATCTTGAAGAAACTTGTCAAAACCACTTTCTATATAGTGTGGATTTGTTACACTATTCTGCATCTCTGCTGTTCACCGACACACTAAACAGCGTAACAACAGAAAAGGTGCGTATTTTGTGATAACCGAAGGATAGTTTTCCTTATTTCTCCATATAATAAAAATAAAAAATGAGTTCCTTTAAGAGCAATGAAAACATTCGTAAGAAAGAAGATGGGTCATACTACGTAGTTTCGGCTAATAAAGCCTCATCAGTAACCCTGTAATGATCCGGCAAAGACAGCCAGAGGAAACATACTGCAATTTTGCGAATTTCGAATAGGCAGTCGATTCAAAGACTGATATAAGTCAAAATGGGGTCCAAATAATTAAAAACCTGTCTAGAATATGAGTCTAAACCAATAATTTATTTCTGATTTCTCAGAATATTAACGCTGATCTCAAAGGACCAAAAGTAAAATATAAACTGCACTATGGTTGATGTACGGGGAGACGTTTTACGGCCGCCACTCGGCACAACACCAGCTGCAGTGAAGGCAAATAAAAATAAAAAATGAGTTCCTTTAAGAGCAATGAAAACATTCGTAAGAAAGAAGACGGGCGTCGGTTCTAATGAATACACACAACATAGGTTCCTCGTCGAGTCGGTTCTAATGAATACACACAACATAGGTTTTTTATGGAAAACCAGTGCTTCAGCTGAAGTGCACGACCCGCCGGATGCTTTTAGCTTTATGAGTGTTACCATATATGGGTATGGCGGCCATTTTGGTCATGTGACCTGGACCTAAAACGGTTCCCCAAATAAATGCGCCTTATCGTAAGGAGCAAAAATATATCTTATACTTTAGTACTCTATTCTGAATCGTTTGCAGGATAAAATGCATTCTCACTTTTCCAATACAAAAGCATATGTGTCAAAGTTTGACCTAGCTGGGATGCTTTGATCTTTGATTGGTTGTGTATGATAGTTGTGTGGTTGTCTATGACATTAAATTGTTGGGCTTTGATCTTTGTTTACAGCTTTTTCTGTTATGACAAGCCCAATATGTATTTGGGACCTGTCCTAATTTTGTCAACAACCATTTGTCTGCATAACAAATGAGATCTATTTGCAGGACAGCCATTTATTTCATAAAAGAAGGTGTATCTTTTCTTCTTGAGCATTTTCCTATTTCCTAAATATATAGACTATGACGTCACGAACGTTGTTTCAATTGAATTGTACATGTTAAACTTTCAAAATTGGTATCACTGAGCTTACAAAGTGATGGACTTACCACATTGATCTTCAAGGACGCAGTTCGTGGTGATAACGCTGAAGAAAAAGACAATAGGATGATAAAATCAAATCACTGGAAACACAGAGAGTGGGCAGAGAAAATGGTTTTGAAAGGAACTAACCCTGTTTTGTTTAACCCTTAAATTCCAGGGGCCAGTTATTCAAAGCCTCGTTAGCTTTACGAGCTCGTTAGTGGTCATGTTGTTAACTGTTCTAGGAAGTTCAATATCTAAAATTTTGGTAAATTTGCTGATAAAAATGTGAGCAGCTTTTGCATTTGCAAAAGCTGGTCACATTTTTTAGCAAAAAATATTAACATATTTACCATAATAATTGATCAAAGTTTTAACGATACGTTAACTAACGACGTCGTTAATTTCGAACAACTGGTCCCAGTATTTAAAGCAAACAATGGCGCTGCGATACGAGAGCGCCTGATCTTGATCTTCACTGTCTGCCAATGTCTCAGCATATGAGTGGATGGGTCACTGTTTCTGTAGCCATCTGACGGCATCACAGCCATCTGACGTCACAACGACTAGATAAGCGCGTCAATGAATAACCCTTACGGCATGTGCCGGGCATTTTGAAGAAACTGGCAAAGTCCGAAAAAGTTAGAAAAAAAGTCGGAAACACGTTACTAAATCGTTACTCTAGCGTTGTTTAGGCTAGGTGTATATGTCGCTTCACGGTGGTTTACGTTTGATCTCTAACATAAAACAACATTTTAGAAGCTTGGGCATATGCCCTTTATTACGTATAAGTTTCTATGCGCAATTAGCCCATCCAACAAGTAACGGGCATACGAGTTTGAGACACATGCACGTTCAGAGTCGGGCGTTTTCGGGACGTTTTTGCAACGTCCCCAAGCGTGTTAACGTATGCATCGCACCTGTATCATACGTGCAAAGTGCCCGTGTCGTAACAAATATATTTATATTAACATATCAAATTTTTGAATACAATAACAATATATCTTCTGCAAAACTTTAATCCATATATGCCTAGCGGCCATTTTCTGGGACACTGACAAACAGTGCAGAACCAGATCAGACGCCAGGGAACACGGGGTCTAATCTGGGTCTACACTGTCTACTTAAAGAAGATAGGCGAACTTTTATTCAGTAGTAGGCAGTATTAGATTCCATATGCGCGCATATGATTCAGATACAATCTTATTTTATGTAATGTATGTAAGGCTTACTGAGAATTAAATTTTAAATTTTATGTAATGTTGGTCGGTGCCTGATGCTCTGTCTCTGGTTGGAGTGAGTGAGTGTTTGGATTTTTACGTCTCAACAACAGCTAAGGTCATACGGAGACGGGACCTCGGTTTAAAGACACATCCGAAAGTCTGGAGAAGCCCGGGATCGATCCTGCGATCCCTGGTTTACAAGGCTAGCATAACCACTACACCACGGAGGCTTCTATTTGTCTATGGTTGGGCCTATCGGAGTCTAACTGTTGGTTTTCTTTTGCTCCAGCATTTCATTGGTTTCCTGCTGTCGAGTCCTCACTGTTGTTTCTTCTCTGTGGTTTTCACGGAGATGTTGCACTGATGAGTTAGGAGGCCTTCATGTGGACTGAACAAATTATTTGTCTAAATCGCGACGGAAGTAAGGGCGAGGATTGTAGCTACGTAAAATCGATTTAAGCCCCCCAGTGGAATTCGTTTCACTGACCGTTCCCAGGCGGTTCTTCTGTCGTTTTTTTTATTTTTGTTAGAGTGTGTGTATCGCTTATGTTAGTTTGCTTTGGCTAGCCAATTGGTCATTTTGTGGGAAAGTAACTGTCCTTTTGGCTTTCCGCTATTGATGTTTCCATTAGGGTCTAGTTGTTTCATATTGGCGTTTCTTTCCCTTGGTGTCTCTGTTGGGAGCTGTGGGTTAACGTTGAACGCGTTTCTGTTTCTTTTTGCTCTAATGATAGATTCTGGGTGCACATTAGGACCAAATAATTCAACGAGTCGGTTCTAACGGGCACCAACAATCTACGTGTATGAATTTGAATAAAACTAAATAAAACCCTTCTAAGCCCCACTTTCCCAGAATGAAATTGAAGTTCAAGGGTGCTCATTTCAAGCACTCGATAATGTGATGAAGTCAAACCTTACCTCGAGCAGCAGGTCACACTCCCTGTGCTCCTCGTGAACACATGAACAAGACAACGTGTATGGCAGTGATGTTGTCTTATAAGTAGTTGACAACCTGTCAGCATAACAGTTCTGTATACTTTCAGCTTTGTGCCAAGTCTGATTCATCACGAAACACGTCTATATAATTTGGACCCTCTAGAACCCACTTTTATACAGTAAAACTGTTGTTTACATGAGTATACCTTAGTTTTATTTCTGCTCTAGAATATAGATTTTGGGTACTGTTTAGAACCGGTTCTAACGTATACACAAAATCTATATTTTGGGCAGAAATGATAGAACTATCACAAATTTTCATCTTAAAATTTTCGTGTTTTTTTTTTCGACGGTAAAGTTTACAATGTATTTGTATAGGCATGTATTCGTAATGTCTATTTAGGCATAAACACTTCTACATAGTCGGCCAACTGCTTCACCAGCTTGGGAAATCTTGACATTTTCACACATCTTGACAATGTGCTTCAAAGATTGGAGAACACCAAATACGATTGTTGAATACAGGCTCCTGATAAGGCTTTCCAGGTATTGGCTGATATACCACCTCAGTCTTCTTAAGGCTTCAAGATTATATCTCTCACATGCTAGAGATACTTGATCCATACCTTTTGCATCTTCCATCAGCAAAGAGGATCTTCTCTAGTACCTATGACGGCACCTTGCACCCGGCTTTGCATCAAAACGATACCCAAGGGAATACGATTGTAACACTTCCAGTAACAATATGTGAGCATGACAGAAAACATCATGCTGAGCAGCGCTGGGGCTAGTACACCCCTTGCTCCGTTTATTACAGGGAATGGATGAGACAACTTGCCATCATTTTTCAGCCCACACGATGCCTTGAGTATTAGTATAAAGATTTGACATTTGTTAGTTGAGCGGTTAACTTTTCAACATTCCAAGAGCAAGATCTTTAAGAAAAACACTGGCAAAACACCAATCCACTGCCTCCCTTTTATACAAGCTGTGTTACATTCAGCAACGTCAGACACATTTCCTCGCCCGGTCCACGCACGTCACAAACATGTCTCAACAGTTCGTTTGGCACCACCGTGCGTCATAGTCTACGCCACTACACAAAAAAACTCGTGAACAAGTTATAAATCAGAATTAAAAAGAGAAATGGTCAGAAACCGATACAATCAGATCCCAAATTCTTCCCACAATATCACTAGGGAAAGAAGTCGAAACATGGAGGGACGACAGTAAACAAAACGGACAACAGGCAAACCGAGTCAGCAGCTCTTTCCCAAACTGGTGGTGACTCAGAATATCCAAACCTAACTATAAAGGACCAATATACATAATGGGGGAAAGAATCAGAATCACCAACCGTGACCAAAAACGAACAACCAAAGTAACAATATATATGATGAGGGAAAGAATCAGAACCACCAACACAAAACATGAAGGAACCATAGCAAAAGCACCGACTTGGAACGGTCAGTAAAAACATCTGGAGGGTTTAATTACGGGGTCCCAACAAGGTTCATACGTCCAAGATTTACAATGAGTTTCAGCATGTTTTATATCATTTTTAAAACGCCTCATGAGGCCATTTTCAGACCCCAGTAGACTGTCCACTCTAGGTATAGTTTTAGTCACATAGTCATCAGACTATATAACTACTAAACGATCAATAATACACGGAAGATGAAAGTCAAATACGAAAAAAAAAAAAAAAAAAAAAAAAAAAAACGGGATTGATAATAAATCTCTGTTTTTAAATAAATAAATAAAATAGATAAATAAACAATCACCAGTAGCTGTTAACAATATTTAATCGATTACTGGGCCTAAACGCACGAACACAGAAACGTACGTATACTCGTCACGAAAACACGCCTATGTAATTTTGACCCCCTTAAACCCCACTTTTATATAGTAAAATTGGGGTTCGCAGGGGTTAACCTTATTTTCTTATTTCTGCTCTAAAATATAGACTGTGGGTACTCGTTAGAACCGCCTCGATGAGGCGGTTCTAACGAGTACCCACAATCTATATTGTGAGCAGAAAAAAAGAAAAATATCAGCAGTTTTCATCTTAAAATTTTCATTTTTTTTTTTGGAGCGTACAAGCCAGTATGTAGGTTATGCGTATGCAAGCGTAACGGATTATAAGGCCGGTTGGCAAGGACGAGGATAACGTAGGTAGTTAGCTCAAGTCTGTGGCAATTCCAGAAAAATATACTTACATGTCATGTGCTTGGCAGGCGCTTGGAAAGAAAATTGAACGACACGGTGGTGTTATCCGTACCCTTCTGTCACACTCAGCATTGTATGTACATGTTGATTGGCTGAAATAGTTTTGTAAGTCAAACATAAGTTTAACTTTAGACTAGCTACTATATAGTCGGATATCACATTTTAAAGTTAATAAGTAATATTCTTCTGTATTTATTTTTTTAACCTCTTTTTCCCTCTCTGATAGCAACTTGTTTTATCTTGGGAAGATATGTCTGAGACAAGATTAAAGTCTAACAAGGTTTCATATTTAATAAAAACACACAGGAAGATTGGTCATTGGTCCATATGACACCAAGGTCTAGGAGCTAGACTAGTTGAACTCGACACTGTTGAGACCCTGACATTACGATAGTACACTCGGTCGACATAGTGCATTTTTCACAGCTCCAAAATGGCTACTTTTCTGATGAAAATCAGTGGTGTTTTTTTTTTTCTTATTTATGCTGCAAACATAGGTTTTATCTTTATTTATTTATTCATACAATATTTTAAGAGGATGCACTTTAAGCTAAAATAGCCAGTCTACCAAGTGGCCCTCTATAAAACATTTCAAACAACAATACAAATATTTACAGATAAATACATAAGCATTTCTAAAACAGTGTACATTTAGGGGTACTTTGGATGCAGTAAAACCTGAGGTAAACATGATTATAAACTATTACATACTTAAATAAGTTCATTCAAGACTTTTAAAAGTATGTTTGTGCATCAATTAAAATAGTATTGTTCATCTTATCCTCGTTATAACCAACAACCAGTAAACATTCGTGCCTGCACATTTTTATAGCTACTATTTTAAAAAAAAGGAAAAGGGTTGTTGGTGCTCGTTAGGACCGCCTCAGTGAGGCGGTATAACGAGTACATGTACCCACAACCTATGTATCGGAGCAGAAATAAGAAAAGCCGCCCTCGGTGGCTCAGTCGGATGCGCGTCTGAGTGGTGATCAGGAGGACGCGGGTTCGATTCCCGCCGGGGTCGGCAACATTCTTTCATGGAGATTGATCATAAAATCTTTTCTACGGTCATTCTCTTCCTTCCGCTGATTCAAGAAGGGCAGTTGTCAGTTTCTGGCGAAGGAATGTGCACTGTACTGGTTTAACCGCTTACGTATACATGTAAGCCTGCCCAGGAAAAGTGTGGATACGTAAACTGACCGGCTCAAAAATGACCTAAAATAGTGTTGACTGGGCCGTTAAACTCCAAAATAAACAAACAAGCAAACAAGAAATAAGAAAAAGTACAATGTATACCCCCAGTTTTCTCTATATAAAGTGGGGATAGAGAGGGGAGTGGTATGGAGATGTATTTCACGGACTGGTTCACGTGATGAAAATTTTAGAGGTAGTTCGAACCACTGAGGGTTGATGTCTGAAGGCATATTAGGGCAGATTGACTTTTTTATGATCTCCTACAAAATAAAAGTATGTTGTGTGTATTCATTGCAATCGCCTCGATGGTATGGATGCTTTGATACAGACGCAATAACAAATTGGTGCAAACAGGATTAGTTCTGTAAGATTTATTTCCCTTTTGCCTGCTGCACTGTAACACGTATTTGGTATAAATATATAAATTGTATAGAAAAAAGTTTTTTTTTCTATATATAAATGTTCATTTTTCTATATAAACTATACTTTTTATTTGGATAAAACACGTATCTTCATACAATATCAAAACACATGCAAAACTTCAAAAAGATTGGCCCACTAATGTAAGAGAAATTGCGTAACTAGACAAACAATAAGTTTTTGTTCTTAAATGTCTTGTGTAAAAATATATTCATATTTCAAATAATGTCAAAAAAAAGCAACAACAGAAACATAAAAACATCGGTCCAGTTCTGTAAGAGGAGTTGCGCACACAAGGCACCCACTTTCTTCACGAAAACTTACCTAAATGATTATGACCCCACTTGAACCCCACTTTTATGTAGTAAAACTGGGGTTTACAGGGGTAAGCACTTTTTTCTTATTTCTGCTCAAAGATATAGATTGTGGGTACTCGTTAGAACCGCCTCGATGAGGCGGTTCTAACGAGTACCAACAATCTATATTTTGAACAGAAATAAGAAAAATATCACACTTTTTCTTCTTGAAATTTTCGGTTTTTAGGCGGTTAAGTTTACAATGCATTTGTATAGACGTGCTTTCGTAATGACTACTACAATGGACCCAATAGACATACGCATATTGTGTCCGAGACTTCTGTAATAGGAAGTCACCCACTAACTATTTTAGCTCGAAAATGACTGTCCACAACGCCCACTATCTTTACATTACTATTTTAGCTAGAAGTTCAAAACCCGAAAACAGTGACAAAAATATTTTCTTGAATATACCAAAATCAATCCATCGGGAAATCCTCACAAAAGCTATATATCATCATCTTAGGCTAAAAACGAATACGTTTAAATGCATGAACATACCAAATCTTTTTAACAGAGGCGCAGACTCAATCTTAGTTGTACCTTCTTCTATATTTTTATAGCTATTATTATTACTTAAATAATAATAATAATAATAATAATAATAATAATAATTATTATTTAATAATAATAATAATAATAATTATAATAATAATAATAATAATAATAATAATAATAATAATAATAATAATTATTATTATTATTATTATTAGCAGCAGCAGCAGTAGTAGTAGTTGTTGATGTTGAAGTAGTAGTAGTTGTTGTAGTAATTGTAGTAGGAGTAGTAGTAGTAGTAAAGACAGCAAAAGAAAAAGTAAATAAAATGAAAATAAATCCGTTAAAATGAAATAATTACCAAGAAGATATGCGCACATTATTCCATAAACAGACAACCACAGCAAAAATAAATATGGATTTAGTCATCATGATACTTTAAAATACTAAACGTAATATCATATTATTTTGATTAGACTGAAAAGCAGAACCGATATTTTAAAATCAAATCAAAGATCAAAACGTCTATACATGCGAGAAAAGGGTGCCTACCGTTTACCTTAACCACGGTAGACATAGGTCATTCGTTCTCTTTGAAATTGGATGTAAGATGGCATGAGTCTATGAGTCTATGGTAATATAATGTGAACAGCAGAGGCTCTGCATGCGCAGGTTGATCCAAGCCTTCGTTGCCCGCTCATGTGCCAAATCCCAATTTCTCGTGAGTTGCCCCATTTTCAGGCATGACATAAATAAAAATGTCTAACGTGTTTACTGCTTAGAGTGAAACTAAAAAAAAAAAGATAAAAATAAATAAAATACTGGCACAAAAGGAGCCCAGATCCTTTCCTAGTGTCATACCTTATTCATGATTCGCGAAGACTAAGGCTAATTTGAGCAAACTAGTGTTTGTCTAACCTTCGTGATACATGAAAGTGTAATGACAAGTTTTTCTGTGACACACCCAATCATGAGGTAAACCAGACTATCAGACAGTCACGCGACTACCCCCGGGGCCAGAATAGACGGAAGACGACCAGTGCGAAACATCTCACCGGACATGTGTTTCGGTTACGCCTGTTTGAACAGCTTAAAGTAAAAAAAAAAATCGTAGTGGTCAAGAAAAAAAGTCGCAGGAAAAAAGTCAGGAAAGAAAGTCACGGAAAAAAATACCGGAAAAAGTCACAAAAAATCCAATTAAAAAGGTTGTTGTAAATCAGTTTTTCTGGTGCCTCTTAAAAATGGTGGGGCATAGGAGCTTTCTTCGTGACGAACTTCAGGTTCTAAAAATAGAACGGGGAAAGCCATGGCCGTGAATATCCAGTCAGTCTGTAATATGAGGGCCCTCGTGACAAACGTCATTGAATCTAATATTAATACATGCCCAGTTCTAGCTGATGTAGCGGGATGGGGTTCAAACAGTTTATATTGTTGTTGTTCTTTAGATTGTTTTCAAAGGTAAAAGTTTTACATTTCTTCAAGTTAACTTTTCCCATTTTTTATTTTTATTTATTTATTTTTGTTCGCTGTGAAGATTATTGTTTTGCATAGGCATTTTAGAGTAATTTTCTGGAATTCTTCGTTTACTTGCTTCTGAACACAACCCATTTAAGAGTTACCAGTAAACGGTCTCGGTATGCCCAGATCAGACGCCACAGAGCACTGCGTTTGATCGGGTTTTTGTCCACAAAGTACAGAAATTTTGTAAACCTACTAATAACTGAACTTGTACAGACTTTCCCGAATGAAAATGGACATGTCCAAGGCTAAAATGTGCAAGATTCCATATGCCATATTTTAGGTTAAGCGACCTCATGTTTGTTATCATGCACTTTTGCAGTTTTAGGTAACGTAGATAGGTTTAATTGGTTTTGATAAAGCTAATGTTATACAGGTGTTTTAAACAGAACAATAATTGTCTATTCGCACCGAACTTTTAAAAATTACCTGGAAATTTCATCACGAAAACATGCCTATATAAATTTGACAGCCTTGAACCACACTTTTATAAAGTAAAACTGAGGGTTTACAGGGGTTAACCTCACTTTTCTTATTTTCTTTTTTTTCGGTGGTAATGTTTGCAATGTATTTGTATAGGTGTGTTTTCGTAATTTGTACAATGCAATTTGCGCACGGTTTCTTCCACTGGATATTACAACCCCTACCTTTGCAAACCGTGTAGTTCCAGATCAGATTGCTTCTGAACTGTTTGTCATGCGCTAAACTGCGATAAATGCCCAGCGGGCACTATCACATTAAAATCGGACCGGTCCAAGTCCAGTGTGATAGTACCCGCTACGAAGATAACCGACAATCGCGATAAATTTACTGTTCAGTTTTATTGAATTGCAGCACGGCTGGTAAACTCGTAAGGGGTAACCGTCGGTTATGCACTCAAAATCCTTACGGGAACTTCTGGTTATGCCTTCCGAGACCACACCGATATATGATTTTTAGTAATTTTTGCAAACATATTTTGAGAAATCGGGCAATGCTATTCTCAACAACTTTCATTTCTGCATCAGAAAAGATGGGTGTGGACATTTTTAATTTAATTTCTCCCTGAGGACGGCCCCCGCCCATAGGGGCTTGAAGAAATATATGGACTGCATGATGCTTCCACGCAGAGCTGAATCCGGCCCGCACACTAGTACTGGTAAAAAGCTTAGAGGATCTGAGCCTGTCCAGGAACCGCGGTGGGAGTTGGACCGTCCATGCTAATAAACCCTATTGGTTTCATTGGGCGACAGGGCTTGAGATGTCGTTTCATCTCAATGTCGGGTAAAAGTCCCACAAAATTGGAAGCAACGTCTCCAAAATGACCTTTACAGTGTTGACGGGGACGTTAAAGACACATTTTTTTCCTTATATAAAAGGGGTGGCCTGTCTAATGATCTCTAATAAACATTTCCTTCGGACCATAGTGCACATCAAAGGCTTATCTTATCTAAGTGATTATGAGGTGATTATGAGCAGATTGATACATTTAATAGGGGGCTCAATATGGGTACTTGAGTTATAGTATAATTTACTGAGATTGTTTCAAAAAATATATTGTTTTAAGTTACTTCTTTTATTAAATAAATAAAGTAAAGAAAACACTGATATCCATTGTTTCCTTTACTCAAAAGTGCAAAGAAGTAACAAACAAGGTAAATTAATTGATTAACCTCAAAATTTAATTAAAATTACCTTTATTATTTATATTTATTTTCTTTTTATTTATTTATTTATTTTGGTTGAAAGTATGTGACAAACAAATCATATAATGTCTAAAACATTAGCATTTTATAGTTTCAGTCAAGATGGAACTATAAAATGTTTTTTGTTTTAGACACAATCATATAAGAAAAAAGAAAATAAAAATAAATATTTTAAGGTTTTATTTTTACACCTTTTCAAACTAAAATAAGAAACACAATTAAATTTATTTTTCTTATTTATAATGAAAACATAGGTTGTGGGTGCTCGTTAGAACCACCTCATTGAGGCGGTTCAAACGGGTACCCACAACCTATGACTCAGTGAGACGATTCTAACGAGCACCACAAACTATGACTCGGAGCAGAAATAAGGAAAATAATGGGTAACCCATTAAACGCCCATTTTCTCTATAGTCAGTGGGGTTAAGGGGATGTTCATTTAACAGACTTGGTCACATGACCACGCCCATAGGGGCTTAGAGGATCTTAGCCTGTCCAGGAACCGCGGTAGGAGGCGGACCGTCCATGCTAATAACCCCTATTAGTTTCATTGGGCGACAGGGCTTGAGAAGTCATTTTATCTCAATGTCGCGTAAAAGTCCCACAAAATTGGAAACGTCTCTAAAATTAACTTTACAGTGTTGACAGGGGCGTTAAACCTTAAACAAACAAACACATAATGACCACATTGTGCAAGGCTTTGCTGCAATGAAGTGATAAATTTACTATATATTTTCATTCTAATGTTATTATTGTCACCATTCTTCTTCACACCTTTTGAGAATTCTTTGCCCTCTGTCCCCTTTGTCACCTTTGTTATTATAAGCGCTGTCATAAATTGGGAAATCATTTTTCATGTGTATTGCATTTTTCATGCATAATCTGTTGTCTTTATATCTGGTAAGACTGCAGTTTACCCTCATCTCCATTCAAAAACCAGTAAATGTTCATTTTCGCTTCAAGAAAAATAACCATGTCAACGCAAGAGTAACACTTAAACTGACATAAGAACAAAAAGATGCAGCTTTGCATTTCATAAATTTTAACAACAAACTGTGGGTACTCGTTAGAACCGCTTCGCCGAGGTGGTTCTAATGAGTACCCACAATATATGTTTAGAGCAGAAATAATAGTTATCAAGATTTTATCTGGCCAAAAAAATCATTTTTTGGTGGAAAAAAATTACCAATATATTTGAATTGGCATTTTCTGTAATGATTATAAATAATGGCTACTAAATATAAAATCGGAAAAAAGTGCTATTGTTTCTCCCATGCAAATTAAAATAAGAACTGAGGTGTAAATGAATAGATGTCATTCCCTAGGTAATTTATTACCCTCTCTTGGTCCCCTACCTGTAGGACAGCCTGAATACCCCAAGTGGATTTTATCTCAATGCTGGATTCTTTAATAAACGGTCATTAGGGTGTTATGTAATCGAAAAATGTGTCTTTAAACCTCAAATCAAACAAACAAATCTCCCTGAGGAAGGTAGTCAGATGTTTCTGTTTTGACCTGTTTTCCAGTGTCGAATGAAAGCATTTTCAGCTACCCGGACGGTGCGAAACTAATCCAACATGACAATTAACACGTAATTCAAACCACATATATGTTGAAATGCATAGGTTGCAAAATTTCCGCAGATTTTGTTCCAGGAGCTTTAATATTTGTGTCGATTATGACTTACGAGACCCATTACCCCTTACGGGAGCATTACCCCTTACGGGGACAGAAAAAAAGCCAACTAATGGTTGTCTGATTGAAATGCGTTTCTTCATTCAATAATTCACACAAACGGTTCATCAAAGCCCTGAAGACACTGCAGTTGCTCGTTACGACTGATAATACTGTTAACGTTATTCAGAATGATAACTTAAAATCGAAATTCGTGCCCCCGTATGAATTGCTCGTATGTATCCAAATTCATGTGCTCGAACGAATTGCTGAAAACCTGATATTGCTATATTTTCAAGGCATTTATCTGATATGCTCGTACAGTAGAATAAATCTTATATTAGATACGTATTTTACTATACGCCCCCGCCCATCGGAGCTTGGAATGCTTCTGCGCAGGGCTGAAACCGACCGAACTTGAGTACTGGTAAACCGTTCAGGTCTAAGCCTGCCCAGGAAAACTATTGCGAGTGGGAACGCTCCTTAAACGTCCTAACTCATCAGTGCAACATCAACAAAGCTGCTCCGATTAAGTTTGTACATCATCAGTAATGACTAAAAATGATCCGACATGCTAGTTTTGGGACTGACACCGTAAGGGGTAATGCTCCCGTGAGGGGTAATGGGGCATCGTAAGTCATAATCGACACAAATATTAAAGCTCCTGGAAAAAATTCTGCGGAGATTTCGCAAATTATGTATTTCAACATGAAAGTGGTTTGAATTACGTGTTATTTGGCATGTTGGATTAGTTTCACAACGTCCGGATAGCTGAAAATGCCTTCATTCGGCACTGGAAAACAGGTCAAAACAGAAATATCTGACTACTTTCCTCTGGGAGAAATTAAATTAAAAATCGACCCCTTGCCTTTTCATGTCCACATCCATCTTTTCAGATGCAGAAATGAAAGTTGTTGAGAAAAGCATTGCCCGATTTCTCAAAATATGTTTGCACAAATGACTAAAAATCATATATCGGGAACACTCACCTGTTTGTTGACATATTTGTGGTCTCGGAAGGGATAACCAGAAGTTCCCGTAAGGATTTTGAGTGCATAACCGACGGTTACCCCTTACGAGTTTACCAGCCGTGTGCAGGAATCCAGCGTCCCAAATGTCAGTTTTTTTCTTTCGTTGGCATCATAACCTTTATTTTTAGAGACAAACAGACACACATCAGATTCTACTGTGAAAATTCCCTTAATTGGGACGGAATGTTCTGGACAATCGGTGCTTACCATATTAGATTGCTTAAATGTTACAGCAGGCGAGGGCAATATCAACCCGACGGAGCATGCCCTGGCCCCCTGGGCAGTCCATTATCCATGATAGTGCCCTCAGCCTAGGTTACTATTGTTTAATTAGCGACTTGCACTGGATGCGTTTCTAGCAAGTGAAAAAAAAGTTTTTCATTTGTGATATGCAATAAATACATGTATTTACATCCTCAGTGCATTTATAGATAAACGCTACATTGAAACATTGACTCACATGATCATTAAGTGACGCCAACATAGTCCATAGTTATGTGAAATATGACTGGACGACGGGCACATAATGACGCCAACTACGCTGGTACTGTTTGCAATCGATTACGAAAACACGCCTATACAAATACATTGTAACGTATATCGCCGAAAAAAATAAAAAATTCAAGATGAAAAATTGTGACATTTTTCTTACGTCTGCTCAAAATGTAGATTTTGGGCACTCGTTAGAACCGCCTCATCGAGGCGGTTCTAACGAGTACCCACAAACTATATTTATTTTTGCTAAATAATATTCACCTTATTTGCATTATCTGCTGGCTCCTTGTCTGAAGGTTATCAGTGTTGGAAAAACAGGTAACCAGACACCCCTGACCTTGCCAGCAAATAATGCAAATATGGTGAATAACCAGTGCTTCAGCTGAAGGGCACGACCCGCCGGATGCTTTTAGCTTTATGAGTGTTACCATATATGGGTATGGCGGCCGTTTTGGTCATGTGACCTGGACCTAAAACGGTTCCCCCAATAAATGCGCCTTATCGTAAGGAGCAAAAAATATGTCTTATACTTTAGTACTGTATTCTGAATCGTTTGCAGGATAAAATGCATTCTCACTTTTCCAATACAAAAGCATGTGTGTCAAAGTTTGATCTAGGCACAAAGAAGGCCAAGGTCAACCCAGGGTCACCATTTTAGCAATTTATGATGGGCCTACGTCCCAGATGCAATTTATCAAGTTTCGTGGAAATCTGCCCAGTGGTTCTGGAGATGACGATTTTTGAAGGGTTTTTACCATATATTGCTTGGCGGCCATTTTGGTCATGTGATCTGGACCCATGAGCAAATTTTGGTTTTCCCCATCCCGCAGAGGCTCCATATGAAATTTGACTTCAATCGGCCCAACGGTTTCCGAGGAGAAGCAGTTCGAAAATTTTCACATTTTTCGCCTCGGCGAGGCTATACTAAATGGAATGTAATATTTCGCAAGTTCATTGGTGAGATCTCATTGATATCTATCAGTATGCCAAAACTTGTTTAAATATTCCAAGCGATTAAGTCACTATCACCAATTTTCACAAACGGGTTACGAACGGACAGACAGACAGACCATATATGGCTTGGCAGCAATTTTTGGTCATGTGACCTAGACCCCATGAGCAAATTTTGGTTTCCCCCATCCCATAGAGGCTTCATATGAAATTTGATTTCAATCGGCCCAACGGTTTCCGAGGAGAAGCAGTTCGAAAATTTTCACATTCTTCGCCTCGGCGAGGCTATACTTAATGGAATGTAATATTTCGCTAGTTCATTGGTTAGATCTCATTGATATCTATCAGTATGCCAAAATTTGTTTAAATATTCCAAGCGGTTAAGTCACTATCACCAATTTTCATAAACGGGTTACGGACGGACCCAAAGAAGGTCAAGGTCAACCAAGGGTCACCTTTTTAGCAATTTATGATGGGCCTACGTCCCAGATGCTATTTATATAGTTTCGTGGAAATCTGCCCAGTGGTTCTGGAGAAGACTATTTTTGAAGGGTTTTTACCATATATGGCTTGGCGGCCATTTTGGTCATGTGACCTGGACCCCATGAGCAAATTTTGGTTTCCCTATCCCATAGAGGCTCCATATGAAATTTAACTTCAATCGGCCCAACGGTTTCCGAGTAGAAGCAGTTCGAAAATTTTCACATTTTTCGCCTCGGCGAGGCTATACTAAATGGAATGTAATATTTCACAAGTTCTTTGGTTAGATCCCATTGATATCTATCAGTATGCCAAAAATTGTTTAAATATTCCAAGCGGTTAAGTCACTATCACCAATTTTCATAAACGGGTTACGGACGGACCCAAAGAAGGTCAAGGTCAACCAAGGGTCACCTTTTTAGCAATTTATGATGGGCCTACGTCCCAGATGCTATTTATATAGTTTCGTGGAAATCTGCCCAGTGGTTCTGGAGAAGACTATTTTTGAAGGGTTTTTACCATATATGGCTTGGCGGCCATTTTGGTCATGTGACCTGGACCCCATGAGCAAATTTTGGTTTCCCTATCCCATAGAGGCTCCATATGAAATTTAACTTCAATCGGCCCAACGGTTTCCGAGTAGAAGCAGTTCGAAAATTTTCACATTTTTCGCCTCGGCGAGGCTATACTAAATGGAATGTAATATTTCACAAGTTCTTTGGTTAGATCCCATTGATATCTATCAGTATGCCAAAAATTGTTTAAATATTCCAAGCGGTTAAGTCACTATCACCAATTTTCACAAACGGGTTATGAACGGACAGACAGACAGACCATATATGGCTTGGCAGCCATTTTTGGTCATGTGACCTAGACCCCATGAGCAAATTTTGGTTTCCCCCATCCCATAGAGGCTTCATATGAAATTTGATTTCAATCGGCCCAACGGTTTCCGAGGAGAAGCAGTTCGAAAATTTTCACATTCTTCGCCTCGGCGAGGCTATACTTAATGGAATGTAATATTTTGCTAGTTCATTGGTTAGATCTCATTGATATCTATCAGTATGCCAAAATTTGTTTAAATATTCCAAGCGGTTAAGTCACTATCACCAATTTTCATAAACGGGTTACGGACGGACCCAAAGAAGGTCAAGGTCAACCAAGGGTCACCATTTTAGCAATTTATGATGGGCCTACGTCCCAGATGCTATTTATCAAGTTTCGTGGAAATCTGCCCAGTGGTTCTGGAGAAGACTAGTTTTGAAGGGTTTTTACCATATATGGCTTGGCGGCCATTTTGGTCATGTGACCTGGACCCCATGAGCGAAATTTAACTTCAATCGGCCCAACGGTTTCCGAGTAGAAGCAGTTCGAAAATTTTCACATTTTTCGCCTCGGCGAGGCTATACTAAATGGAATGTAATATTTCACAAGTTCTTTGGTTAGATCCCATTGATATCTATCAGTATGCCAAAAATTGTTTAAATATTCCAAGCGGTTAAGTCACTATCACCAATTTTCACAAACGGGTTACGGACGGACAGACAGACAGTCCATATATGGCTTGGCGGCCATTTTGGTCATGTGAGCTGGACCCCATGAGCAAATTTTGGTTTCCCTATCCCATAGAGGCTCCATATGAAATTTTACTTCAATCGGCCCAACGGTTTCCGAGGAGAAGCAGTTCGAAAATGTTCACATTTTTCGCCTCGGCGAGGCTATACTATATTCCGCAAGTTCATTGGTTAGATCTCATTGATATCTATCAGTATGCCAAAAATTGTTTAAATATTCCAAGCGGTTAAGTCACTATCACCAATTTTCACAAACGGGTTACGGACGGACAGACTGACAGACTGACAGAATGACCGAATGACAGAATGACACGGTGATTTTAGGGCACTCTTAGAAATCAACCGACTTCAGTCGGTTGCTTTTTCTGCGGGTCGTGCAAAAATGCAAATATAGGTAACGTTGTGTCGATTATCGATTTTAATATATTATCAGTTGAAAATTAGCTTCGATTCATCTCGGTAATAACTGATTCGACACCCACTATGTACACCCATTTTTGAAGTTGCAATTCACATTTTGCAACTTTGATGCAAAAAATTTGCTATCAACTAAACCGTGTAACAATAGTGTTTCTGTAAGGACTGAAAACCAGATATTCCAATGAATGCAAAACATAATTGCAATGTACATGTATGTGTCAGTTGTGGTAAGGGGATTAGTACTCAAATCGTGCAAGTAAATAAAACAAGAGGACCAAGATGGCCCTGTGTCGCTCACTTCGACCAGAAAATCATAAGCGATGTTTAGATAATAAAAAAAAAAGAAAATCATAAGCCATGTTTAAAAAAAACAAGATAAAAACCGGCATTTTCAGCATTCGAGAGAACGTAACTCTATGAGCGATAGGCAGACATCTCCAGTTTTCAAACTCACCCGAACTTTCATTCCCAACCTACTTATATGATAGTTTCAGGAAGACTCAGAATTGTTACTGTCAACTGATATTCATACACCAGGAAGGATGATCAAAACGGAATGACTTACGATGATGACAAGATATAAATTAGGCATTTTCAGCAAAGCGGGGGTCTGAACTCTATGAGCCAACAATGTTAGTTTGCAAACTCATTTAAGCCTTTATCCCTAACTTACTTATATGTAAGTTTCAGGAAGATCCGTTCAAAATGTAGGGACGTATGATGATGACAATGTCAAAAATGGGCATTGTCAGCAATCAAAGGCACATAACTCATTCATAAATAGGCCGACCGCACCAGTTTTTGAACTCATCCAAAGTAGAAGTAAAACAAAGATCAGGAATTGATACAATTAACTTACTCCATCCATAAAAGACACCAAAGGGAAAGAAATACAAACATTAAGCGACCAGACCATAATGGAAACCTAAACAAAGGAAGGCCATATGGACAGTTACTTTCCCACAAAATGGCCATATGGCCATCGAAAATTAAAAGACACAAGTGATACACACAGTAAGTAACAAACAACAACATAAATAAATCGCCACAGAAGAGCCGCCTTGGAACGGTCAGTGGAAGATTTCCACTGGGGGGCTTAAATCGATTTTAGGTGGCCACAATCCTCGCCCTTACTTCCGTCGCGATTTAGACAAATAATTTGTTCAGTCCGCATGAAGGCCTCCTAACTCATCAGTGCAACATCTCCGTGAACACAGAAATCAAAGAACCACAGAGGTGAGACAACGGTGAGGACTCGACAGCAAGAAACCACTGAAATGCTGGAGCAAAAGAAAACCAACAGTTAGACTCCGATGAGCCCGACCAGAGACAGAGCATCAGGCACCAACCAACATTATCTCTTTAATTTTCAATAAGCCTTTACGTTGGAGCCGTCATAGAATCTGAGGCCTGACCCACCGGCGTGCAATTAAAGAGGGAAGCAAAGTTGCCAACCGTGATTGGGTTAACTACCATGCATGCAGTCTGTCGTATAATATCCATGTTGTACCCAATCTTTTTATATCGAAGAATGATTTTACGAAATTGGGTGCTGAAGTCATTGCGGTTATATATTTTTCTGAATTTATATACTAAGTCACCATAAAATTCGGGTTCCGATAGACCTTGTTGCAGAAGAGATTTAAGTCCAGTATTGAATTTTGAAATTAAATCAGAATGGCGTCTATAAAATTTTGAAAAGGCTTTGCGTAGTTTATGGTACCGATAACCCTGATTAAGAAGTTTAGCCGTTAATAATTTATTACGAGTGTTGAAGTCAGTTACATGACTACACACTCTAGCAAATCGAATTAATTGCGAAATATAAACGCCATAGGATGGCGCACGAGGAACATCACCATCCAAAAAAGGAAAATTTACAATCTCAAAATCAAAGTCATCGCGTTTATCATAAATTTTGCACGAAACAAATCCATCTACAATAGATAGATGTAAATCCAAAAACGGGGCCTCGGTATCAGAAGAATTTGCTTTATTTAACTGAAGTTCTAGGGGGTAAATCTGACTGATCAAACCATCTAAATATCTAGAAGTAGAGCTAAAAGCTTCAATAATTTCAGATTGGTTATCAATGGAAAGCGACAAAATGAAGTCTCTTTCATAACAATACAAGAACAGATCAGTCACAAGAGGTGCGCAATTAGTACCCATCGGAATACCCACAATTTGTCTAAATAACTAAGTACCGAATCTAATATAAATATTGTCAAGTAGAAAGGTGAGGGCATCACACACTTTCTGACATGACCAAAGTGTATAATTCTTATGCTCTTTAGAAGTGAAAAATGCATTTCTGACATTACATGCAAGATAGAGAGAATCTTCTCTGTGAAAAGCCCATTCAATTAAATCATTAAGCTTTTCTTTTATAAGATTATGAGGAAGTGTAGTGTAAAGAGTGGAAAAATCGTAGGTAGACAGACTAGAAGCACGAAACTGTCTAGATTTCAATTTATTTAAAACCTCATTCGAATTTTTTATAGACCAAAACAGATTTCTTCCTGATCTTTCAAAGACTTTATCACAATATTTAATTACATGCGTTTTAATAGCAGTAAGACAGGAAGTTAATAATTTAGAAAGTTCAGTGGTAGTGCAAGAACTAGAATTTGCAATAAACCGTGCTTTGTAAGGTTTTTTATGAAGTTTTGGTAACCAGTATAGCGTAGGAAGCTTGTCTTGGCCTTCGCTAACACACACAGCAAACTTGGTGGCTGAAAGACAAACATGTTTATCTACTATAGCTCTCTCTTCAGCCAAAGGCTGAAGTTCATAGGCCTTAGTACCACCAAGCTCCTGCTTAAGCGTGTTAACATAGTGGAGCCGTCACACAACGACGACGTTGTTAGCGGCCTTGTCTGCAGGGGCCAAAACAAACTTCTTATGAAATTCTTGAATACCTAGTTTAAGATGACGTAAAGACGTCTTGGGCTTAGGAGGTAATAAATTAGTATTTTGAGAATAGAAAGAAATGCGTTTATTCACTAGTCTTAAAATGCTAAGTTTCCAGTCCTTTAGGGCTTTATACTCAACATAATCTCGCTTACACCATCGATTACCGAATTCATTCAAGGAAGCAGCGATTTCATCTCTACATTTACTGAAATCAATTTTAGAAGGAAACCGATATTTCGGTCCTTTAGAAATTATATTCCTTATCCTAGAATCAGGAATAATTTTCAAATTGCCAGTAATTACATGACCAGCAGCAGGATAGCAATACTTTGAGTTTTTACAATCACATGAATCAGGAGTATTAGTATCAATATCAAGATCTGAAACAAGTTTATTGAAATTAAAAATGATAGATCTAACAGGTTTGTTATATTCATAGCAAATTATAGGTGTTTCAGTATTTTGAAAATAAGCAGGAATGGAAGAAAGCACCGATCTCTCACGGAAGATACTGGGCAAATCTATAAAATCCATACCCTTATTAATGAAGGATATTTTGAAGAAATGACGTTTGTGATTAATTTCAGAATCAATGTAAGGACGGAGAGTATGCTGAGTATAGCCTCTAGTTAAGAGAGCAGCATCATATGACTGATGAGAACTATCGTAGAATTTATTCGCCTCGGTGTCCAGAAGACGTAAAAGAGAAACGGGTAATGAACTTAAAAATGAAAGCATAGAGTGGCGTCCATGATTTAATAATATAATTGACAGTCACTTCAGTCTAGTATTGTTTCGTTTAAACGCACGTGATTTACGTTTAAAGTTACCATTTTTCCTGGTGCCGTGAGATCTAGTTCTGCGTTTTTGACATTCCAGGAGTGAGAAAATATCAAAGTCCGGCATTCTGGAAATATTACCCTCATGATAAATGTTGTCATTAAATCCCAGTGGAAAAGGGGTCTGTAAAAATTTAATCCATTTCAGTTCAGCTTCATGTCTTTTGATTATTTTGAATCTAGATGTAGAATTTGCATCGTAATAAGGTTTTTCCACTGGTTGTATAATAATGTTATTTACAGAATGACCTGTAAGTCGAAAGTGACGGTACAAGAAAGTGTCAGTTTTCTTAGGCTTACTCATTCTACGATAATGCTCGTTCAATCTAGTTTTAAGCATGCGGTTAGTTTGACCGACGTACTGCATATTACAGTTTGCAGCACGTCAAGTAATTAGATAAATTAAATCTGTAGACTGTCATGTCAAATCAGACATGTTAACTACAGAGAAGCGTCTACCGTTTACAGATGAAGTAACGGTAGACGCAGTGCTTAAATGCGAACAACATCTGCACCTCTTGGCATTGCACTTAGAAATACTAGGATACATTCCACTTCTTTTCCACGGATTAGTATATTTTCGAAGGATGGGTGATTTGAGAGGAGATAGTCTTATACGAAGACTACTCCCAAAAACATTGGTATTGCCTGCTCCTTTGAGATTAACTGAAGTTACAGAAGACAAATTTAAGGGTCTAACCAATACCGAAGGCAACATAGTATTAAAGTTCTTAATAGAATGGGGAATCCGTACAGAAGAAGCAGAGTGTAACCTAAGGGGTGATATTGATATTTTAAATGTATTTGTAATACTCATTTTGGATAATAAGGTTGTGATACCGTCAAAACTAAAGCGATGTTCATACCGGTTATTAAATAAATAAAATTACTGAAGAAGATTCCTTCGAATAGAAGGAAGGTACAACAAAAGCCCACAAAACATCCTAGTCTCCTAAAAGTACAGGGAAGTCAAACAAGCAGTTGTTATACAACGAGGAACGAACATCGGTTTAATAATGACCTTCAACAGGTATCTAAAGGATGTCAATTGATGGAACAGTGAAAAGCAATTGCATAAGCAATCCCTGAGGATTGGAAAAATAAGAGCATTAAATGCATGTACGGGGAGACCTTTTACAGCCGCCACACGGCACAAACAAAACAGCCCTGATATGCAAAGTAGAAGTAAAACAAAGATCAGGAATTGATACAATTAACTTACTCCATCCATAAAAGACACCAAAGGGAAAGAAATACAAACATTAAGCGACCAGACCATAATGGAAACCTAAACAAAGGAAGGCCATATGGACAGTTACTTTCCCACAAAATGGCCATATGGCCATCGAAAATTAAAAGACACAAGTGATACACACAGTAAGTAACTAACAAACAACAACATAAATAAATCGCCACAGAAGAGCCGCCTTGGAACGGTCAGTGGAAGATTTCCACTTGGGGGCTTAAATCGATTTTAGGTGGCCACAATCCTCGCCCTTACTTCCGTCGCGATTTAGACAAATAATGTGTTCAGTCCGCATGAAGGCCTCCTAACTCATCAGTGCAACATCTCCGTGAACACAGAAATCAAAGAACCACAGAGGTGAGACAACGGTGAGGACTCGACAGCAAGAAACCACTGAAATGCTGGAGCAAAAGAAAACCAACAGTTAGACTCCGATGAGCCCGACCAGAGACAGAGCATCAGGCACCAACCAACATTATCTCTTTAATTTTCAATAAGCCTTTACGTTGGAGCCGTCATAGAATCTGAGGCCTGACCCACCGGCGTGCAATTAAAGAGGGAAGCTAAGTACTTGTTTGTAAGTTTCAAGAAGATCCGACCAAAACTGAAGGGGCTACAGTGATGACAAAGTCAAAAACAGGCATTTTCTGCACTCAAAGGGACGTAACTCTATGACAAATAGGCTGACCTCGCCAGTTTTCGAAATCATTCGAGCTTATATGTAAGTTTCAGGTAGATCTGTTCAAAACTTAGGGACGTATGATTATGACAAGTCAAAAATGGGCATTATCAGCAATCAAAGGGATATAACTCATTCATAAATAGGCCGACCGCACCATTTTTTTGAACTCATCCAAGCTTTTATACCTGAAGTACTTGTTTGTAAGTTTCAAGAAGATCCGATCAAAACTGAAGGGGCTACAGTGATAACAAGGTCAAAAACAGGCATTTTCTGCAATCAAATCTATGATAAATAGGCTGACCTCGCCAGTTTTCGAAATCATTCGAGCTTTTATCCGCAACTAACTTACCTGTACGTTTCAAGAAGATCCGATAAAAACTGAAGGGGCTTGGGTAATGACAAGGTCAAAGGTTAGCTTTTTCTGCAATCAAGGGGGCGTAACTCTATGATAAATAGGCCAACCTCACCTGTTTTCGAACTTATTCGAGCTTTCATCTCTGACTTGCTTATATGTAAGTTTCAAGAAGATCCAATAAAAACCGAAGGGACTATGGTGATGACAAGGTAAAAAAATAGGCATTTTCTATAATCAAAGGGATATAACTCTATGATAAATAGGCCATCCTCACCAGTTTCGAACTCATCCGAACTTTTATCCCTGACATTCTTATTTGTAATTTTCAAGAAGATCCTAACAAAAATGAAGGATCAGCGGGGATGACAAGGTCGAAAATAAGCAATTCCAGCAAAGTAGGGAACATAACTCCGTGATAAATCGACTGACATCGATAGTTTTCAAACTCATCCGAGCTTTTATCCCTGACTTACTTACGTATAAGTTTCAAGGAGATCCGATGAAAACTGAAGGATTTACGGTGATGACAAAATGAAAACAATAGGCCTTTTTTGCAATCAAAGGGACGTTACTCTATGATAATAGACTGACCTCATCAGTTTTCGAATTAACTCATACGAGCTTATATGTAAGTTTCAGGTAGATCTGTTCAAAACTTAGGGACGTATGATGATAAGTCAAAAATGGGCATTATCCCTGACTAATTTACATGTAAGTTTCAAGAAGATCCGATAAAAACTGAAGGGGACGCGGTGATGACAAGGTAAAAAAACATGCATTTTCTGTAATCAAGGGTGGGGTGGGGGTGGGGTTTGCATAACTCCCTGAAATTAAAGCCGACCTGACCAATTTTTAATTCAACCGGGGTTTTATTCCTTACTTGCTTATATATAAGTTTCAAAAAGATCCGATGAAAACTGAAGGGGCTGCGGTGATGACAAGGTAAAAAATAGACCTTTTCAGCAATCAAGGGGACGTAACTCTATGATAGATATGCCGACTTCGCCAGTTTTCGAACTCATCCGAGCTTTTATCCCTGTCTTACTTATTTGTAAGTTTCAAGAAACGTAAGTACGCCGGTGACAACGAAGTGCACCATAACAGAAGATATAGTCAGTTTTCAATGAAGCAAGGCAACAGAAACGGGTCAGCTAAATCGCACAGTCATGGCCATTTCATATGAGATCTGTGGCACTTGTCTGAGACCCTGTGTTTTTCTCCACGGCAGAGAAAATATATAGCATTTTCAATATCGAGGAATAAATTCGACATTTTCCGCACACATTTTTCCGTCTAAATAATATTATAGCATCAGGTTTTATTTCAGTTTTTCAGTAGCTTATTCGTCTTAATGTGCGTGTTAAAGACAAGAAATAATTTCAGCTTCTGTGGCTAAGTGACAATGAATGTTTTCGTATCTATTTAATTGGTCTATCATAAAACCAAAGAGTAATTGAAGAAGTATTTTGCCAATGATGACTGTCTAAAATGGCAATTAACGGCGTATTTCTACAGCAAAAGACTTTTTGAGATGCCATTAATGGAAGCACTATTTTTGCCAGAGCGATAAATTTTATCGTCGCGTTTGATATGATGGTATAAGGATAAAATTTGGAACAGTGTTTCATAATTGATTCAGGCGTGTTAAACTACTGCCATCAGTTCCAAAGGCAAGGCCGTACAACAGACATTCCTGTACTAAATTAGGCAACAGACTCATATTTTAAAGTACACATGAGATAGCTCATGAGATAAGGGCACTTATGGCAGAAACAATCAGCAAAGGCTCTGGCGAGACTGCGCATGCGCGTACGCATGCGCAGTCTCGCCAGAGCCTTTGCTGCTCGTAGTATGTAGCGGAGACTTATAGGTAGCTTTATGCAAGAGGTCTTGCGTCTAGCCCCATAACAATGAACTGGCTACGCATGCGCATTAGACGACTGCGCATGCGCATTTGAAGAACATGAATCGGAGAATGCTGGTGACACTTTTCAAATGTGTCCGCTTATAACCCGTCAACCGAACGTTTACAGAATCATCTCAGAGTGAATCTTAAGAAGCACAGAAAAATACAAAACTTGAAAACTTGTATATAGGGTCGGTTTGATTTAGTCAGTAAATGCCAACCTTTATTAAGCAAGCGCCTAAGGAATAACCAAAATGTGCTTGCTTAAGACAGGTGCTTGCTTAAAACAGGTGGAATTTACCACATTTACCTTTTTGGGAAACTGAATGCCTGCTTGCTTAAGACAGGTCGCTTGCTTAATAGATGTGGCCACTAAGGCAGGTATGTGTAATACCACGTAACGACGTCGCGAAACAATATCGCCGCGTTCTTGACAACAGTTTTCTAGATATTCTTAAGTTTTTTTTTCCGATTATGGTTTATTAACTCTGCAATATTCCTAATTTTCTACGGAGAGAATAAGCATGGACAGAAATGAAGATCAAGAATGATAACTTCAGTTATTTTTTCCGATTTGGTGGGCCTTTATTGCCTGGAGGAGTGAGCTCCCTTGGATATCTGTTTGACAAGATATGCGATTTTTGTTGCATCGTCCTAAAAAGGTTTTTGTTAAAATGACCGAACTTTTTTTCCTAGAAGAAATGCGTTCTTTAGCAAGATAATTGTTAAAGTTATAGGAAATCCGAGCAATTTGGCATTTACATAACAAATGATATTGTTTTATAAGATATTTTGACCCAGTGTCACATTTTTCAGGCGATTCCACATAGTAACTATTGTGAAAATACAGCCTTTTCATTATGAAAACACACCCGTGCGACATAGTACATGTTCACATCTCCAATCGGCCCCCGCCCATCGGGGCGTGAAGAAATAAATGGGCTGCATGATGCTTCCACGCAGTGCTGAAACCGACCACACACGAGTACTGGTAATCCGCTCAGAGGATATAAGCCTACCCAGGTAAATCGGTGCGAGTCGGACCGTCCATGCTTATAAACCTGGACTATTGGTTTCATTGGGAGACAGGGTTTGAGATGTCATTCCATCTCAAAGCCGGGTAAAATTCCCACAAAATTGGAAGCAACGTCTCCAAAATGAACTATACAGTGTTGACGGGGACGTTAAACCTCAAACAAACAAACAAACAAACAAACAAACACATTCCAATCTTTTCTCATGAAAATCGGTGATAGCTTTCTTATTTATAATCGGAACATAGGTTCTGGGTGCTCGTTAGAACCGCCTCAATGAGGCGGTTCTAACGAGTACCCACAACCTATGTCTTGGAGTAGAAATAAGAAAAATAATGTGTACCCGCGTAAACCCCAGTTTTTCTCTATATTAAGTGGGGTTTAGGGGGTGTTCATTTCACGGACTTGTTCACGTGATGTAAAGTAGAAGAAATGTGAATTCAGGAATAATGAACAATAATTTGCTAATTTAATGTTTTAATGTTTAACCTGGATGTTAAACTAAACTGTTCTATATCAACCCTTTACAAACTGCAGGGGTTACCTATCGGAATATGGACAGCCTGGCTATTCTGGAGATGAAGAAAAATGTCCTAGGAATAAAAGTATCACAACCGTTTTCATTTTATAAGAAACTCACCTTAGGCTTGTTTCATGAACTTCATATGAAAATTCATGTGTGAGATTCTGTATGTATTGAACCATGTAGTGCATCACGAAAATACACCTATATAATATTGACCCCCCCCCCCCCCACCCCCTTGAATATGTTCTAGAAAGGGTTATCCTTTGGAAGCACGAAATACACCACAGAACTGGAAAATATGGAGTGTACATATTTTCTGGGCCAGACTAGCCAGCCTCGGTCATCCAGGCCCCATCAGTGACCCTCAAATATTTTCAAAATTATATATAGTAAAACTTTGGTTTGCAGGAGTACACCTTATTTTTCTTATTTCTGCTCAAAATATAGATTGTGGGTACACGTTAGAACCGCCCAATCTCTGCTCTAAAATATAGATTGTGGGCACTCGTTACAACCGCCTCGATGAGGCGGTTCTAACATGTACCCACAATCTATATTTTGAGCAGAAATCGAGGCGGTTCTAACGAGTACCCACAATCTATATTTTAGAGCAGAAATAAGAAAAATATCACAATTTTTCAATTTAGAATTTTCCTTTTTCCGGCGATAAAAACAATGTATTTGTATAGGCGTGTTTTCGTAACGGTTCTGTTGTACATAAACATTTCACCCCTTAGTGTCTGAAATGGACTCTTCCGTCTCGGACTTTGGGCACATCCATTCGTGCAAACAAAGAGCATAGTCAAAATCGTGAACAGGATGGCAAACAGTGTCGAACCATATAAGTGGGCTCGCTCGGAGCCGCCTCATCTGAATCTACACTGTTTACATATGAATCTGTACCAGTCTACAGCACGCAAGGAGTTAACGCAATGTTAAATGCCTCGCCATGAGCATTAACAGACTGGTTAATGTCTTCAGTGTTCGAAAATGTCAGAAAGGGGGAGTTCCAAATCTGCCCACGCACAGATTTTCTTGAAACTTCAGTTGTTGTTTACTTTAGGTCTATCAACTATATATATAACTTTGTTTTATTTGATTAATTACTATAGTTCTCAGGAGAGCTCCCTGAGGTAATCCCCTGTAGTTGTCATACACACCTGTGAACTTTTCATTCTTAAATCAACACGCTCGATTGTTTTCAAATTTTGTTGCTTTGATTGGCAACAGAACTCTATAAGGATTCAAATAATACCAAAAATATAAATGTGTCTAGGTCTTTTAATTTTTCTGATGAATTTATTTACAAAATTTCTTAAATTTTTCATGAAAATTTATAAAAAGTAAAATGTTTATCCCAAGTGTTAGATGTGTTACTGATCTTGTCACCCCAAGATATTGCACATAAAATTGGCCACATATATCCTCTATATAGCAAACATATTTAAAAAAAAAAACGAAAACCGGTAACATTGTTTTTGATTGCCAGATATGTGTTTAGATATATTTTTGTGATGAAGTCATATGCAATACCAGGGGACCAGTTTTCTTTAAGTATATTTTTATTGTATTTTTATGACCATATAGTGTCACCATATCATGCCAAGCTTAGCATATGCATTTACGTAATTCCGCCCCTGCAACCCCCCCTCCCACAAACACACACACACACAAACAAAAATACACTGTTCGACAGAGAATGATTTTTAGTTTGGGTTTTAAATAGTAGATGAGAACATACATTAGCAGAGAGAAAAATATAATACACTCATGTAGTGATCACGATGAGTGTTAGTGTTTACAGCATTGCAAAAGCGGTTATGCTGAAAAAATGTATTATGACACGATAGGAATAAGACAAGGTGGATATTTTTTACCCTATTTTATTTCGTCTTTTTTTAAAACTGCAATACAAAGCTATTAATGTCAGTAATACACAATGGTGTATTGAGTTTGCTTAATAAATTACTTTCTAATCCTGTTGTTTCCTTAATTGTTTTTATTGTTGACAGTTCCCTCTTTAAAATAAAACAGCAGTCAATAATTTGCCATCTGTGAAAGAACAGGCTGATTTTCTGATTTGTTCTTATTACTGATCAGTCCATGTATTGGTATTTTCTTACATCACTTGGTCAAAGAGTCTTGCACGTCGCTCTCACCCCCCCCCCCCCCCACACACACACACACCACACATCAAGGGTTTTGTTGGACCATTAAAAGCATTTTCTGCATTTTTGCTAGGTTCATTATAACATAGGCAAAAGTGTTTGCTGCAATGGTTTAGTCTTCAAAATAAATGCATAACTAGTCACACTGAAACTATTTGCACATTTATCATCTTGCATACACTTCCTGAAATGATAAAGATGGAAGGCAAGTTGCTGTAAAACATTTATTTGATAGCTGATATTGTATTTAGATGCTGAAATACCATTTGCATATGTAGTCTTATGTATGCAATACTTGTCATCTATGTTAAGTTTTCTGGCTCTGTATTCATCGGTTTTACAAATGGTTGGTTTGTTTGTTTGTTTGTATTGAGGTTTAACATCCCCGTTAACACTTTTTAGGTCATTTTGGAGATGCTGCTTCCAATTTTGTGGGACTTGTTCCCGACATTGAGATGAAATGATATCTCAAGCCCTGCCACCCTATGAAACTACAAGGCTTATATACATTGGACGGCCTGACTCACACCACTTTGCCTGGGCAAGCTTAGTCCTTCTAAGCGGTTTACCAGTACTCGTGTTTGGTTAGTTTTAGCTGTGTGGAAGCAACATGCAGCCAAATCAATTTCTTCAAGCCCCAATGGACGAGGACAAAGATTTACACTTGCTTGCTGTACCACTAGCACATTGGCTGAATCAAAATCAGTGCAGCTGGCTTCACATTTTTCTAAAGTTCTGCTAGCACATGTACTATTTGCTATTTTAAATTGTGAAAGTGTTTGAAAGTTGAATTAAGTCTTCTCTATTAAATCAATTAATGCTTTCCAAAAATAACTGATTGTTTCCTGGATCATATTTTAGAACATAGATGATCATATTTAAGAATATAACTTTCTTACAAGGTGACAGTTAGTGCGATTGAAGTAGACTGAAGGGGCATTTTCAGAGTGAGCCAAAAACAACAGTACCAATCTGTGTTTACAGTGGGCCAAAAGATCAGAAAATATTGCCTGTGTTATTATGACCTACCTGGCTGAAACATTATACAAACATCATTATTCTTGGCCATTTAAACAACCTGTGTCATTCCAGTATGACAATCAGACTTTTCAAACCTTTTACAGATCACTGCATCAGTTAAATACATACTTATTAGAGTCAAGTAAAGTTGTCTGGTTTACAGAACCATCTAGTTTACTTGCCATTTCAACAATCTTTGTCATACTAAGCTTCAGCATTGCCTCCACTTCTATTTAGAATTACATTAATGCAAAAACGCTTGTTCTAAAATGAAGTATTTTTTAAATAAGATCTGATTGAATTGTAAACGAATGCTCGAAATGAATTGTGTTTTTGGTGTTCATCAGGGCATCATAATTGATACAAATGCTGATTATATATGAGCTCATACTATACACCATCATATAAACATACATATATTCATGTTTATTATATATTGACAAGCAATTTTTCGATTGAAAATGTCGCACCATATGCTACCTACAAATGGTTTGAAACAATTCAAAACTCTGACCAATACTATTCAATGTTCAAATGCGGTATGTTACCGGTCTCAGATTTTCAAGAAAGTTTAATAAAATGTTCTACATATATATGGTCAATTTTCATATTAAAATGATGGGGTGACAAGAACTGCAACAGTGTGAAATCAAACGTCAAACATACTCCAAAAGATTTTATGGTTGTGAATTCTGGGGTCTGCTCCATATGAAATTGAGCATGGTGTATCGAAATTTGCCTAAACATTGCTAAATGTGATACAAAGATAATCACAGATAACTAAAGTGATACATGAGAACAAAATAACTCCAAAACATCAAAAGGTGGAATGTATATATACACTAGTTTGGGGGTACCCCTACTTTCAGATGTGGACATCAACAAAACATTGTAGATTTATAACGAAAACAGATATAAGAGTGAAATAGCTAAATAATGAATAGTCGTTTACCAAGCAGTAATTATGCACAATATCATGAAAATCTGTGCGTGGGCAGAACCCTATGGAAATTTACTATAGGCTGGAACTCCCCCTTTTAAAGCTACGAGGGCAAGTCAATAAGTAACCAGCCTACCCAATTGCCAAATTACCGAGACAACCAACCGGCCCCGATAGCTCAGTTGGTAGAGTGTCCGCTCCGGGGAACGGGAGGTCTCGGGTTCGATCCCGGGCCGCGACATACCAAAGTCGTTAAAAATGGTACTAGCTGCTCCTCGCTTGGCACTCAGATTTACGGGGTAGAGCTAGGACTGGTCGATCCAGTGTCAGGTGTGGTATCATGTAATGTGTCTGGGACATGATACTTCAGTGAGGCAGCACTATAAACGTGAGCATTGAGCTCCCTGTCGCAACCAGACACCGTCGTGATATGACTGAACAATTGTTGAAAGCGACGTTAAACCCGAATTCACACACACACACACACACACACACACACACACACACACACACACACACACACACACACACACACACACACACACACACACACACACACACACACACCGTGACAACCAAGATTTTATGCCTTGTTTCAATACATGGCACAACTGCACCCTGATCGTGTCATTCACTCAAACTGTAATTCGGAACTTATATTTGAAAGAGAAAACAGGTCATGAAATACATTGCGAGTTGACCAATGTTTATGCTTATGTTTATGCACCACCGTATGCACAAATTAGATTCTGGGTTATGGAATTCAAACGCGGTAGAACGTCTTTAGAAGACGAAACCAGGTCTGGGCGCCCATCATATGCCACCGTTGAAGAAATTTGTAACAAAGAACGGGATCTGGTGTACTCTGATAGGCGAATAAAGGTGGTAGAATTAGCGAATGCATTACACATTTCACATGGTAGCGTTTCATCAATTTTACATGATCGCTTTGGTAAGCTAACAGCCCGTTGGGTCCCAAAATCTCTCAGCGACGAGCAAATGGCAACCAGAGCATCAGTATGCAGCGCATTATTGAAGCGGCTTAGGTCAAAGGAAGATGATTTTCTTTCACGTCTGGTGACTTTAGATGAGACCTGGGCCGAGGATTACAATGCGTACTTAAATTTTAAGTACCTATTTAAACTAAGTATTTACTTAACTGTCGTATAAAGTGAACTACAAAGAATTTCTTTCGTTTAAGTCGATACTTAACCAACGAAAATACTTAAATATTTAAGGTAACCTAGGTAGGTACCTTAACTTTTAAGATTTGACCTTGACACATGAATGTATATATCAACAACGGCAAACACGAGAGCTTTTATTTGCTCAAAATCACCAGTCATGCTCGGTATCTCAGACGGTAAAGTGTTTGCATCATATACAAGAGGCCCTGGATTCGGGTCCCGGTCGAGCCACTTTTTTCGTCCTTGTAGCGCAAGTCGACTTGGCGATGAGGTATAAAACAACTGGGATGTATTTCTCCCTTGGTGTGTCACAGTTTTCGACCGATAGAGCTGTATAAAAACTTCCCTTTACATAATACTGTACAGGGCAACAATTTATTGTTTGGTGTAGGAAGGTTCTTACAAGCGAAATGGGGTCTTAAACGACTTGGTTGTTTTTGTCAGGGTAGGTGTGTGTATGTTTTATTGATTTAATGTTGAACGTCCCCGTCAACTATATACAGGTCATTTTGGAGACGTTGCTCCTATTTTGTGGGACTTTTACCCGAGATGAAATGACTTCTCAAGCCTGTCGCCCAATGAAACCAATAGGGTTTATAAGCATGGACGGTCCGACTCGCGCCGCTTTTCCTGGGCATGCCATAGGGGCTTGAATCATGAAAAAAAAAGGAAAAAGAAAAAAAGATTCAAGCCCTTATGGGCTGGCTTAGATCCTTTAAGTGGGTAACCAGTACCCGTGTGCGGTCGGATTCAGCTCTGCGTGGAAGCGTCATGCAGCCAATTTATTTCTCCAAGCCCCGATGGGTGGGCGGGGCCGACAGGTTTGTGTTGGGGGTGGGGGTGGGGAGGGAGGCTGACGCATATCACTTTTGTCTGTTAATTAAAAAACGATCCTGTGGCACAGCGGATCCATGTTCCTACGCTTATACATGTCCTGCTACCTTTACGCATACAATGTTTACAACCATCATATGCCGTCTTTATATTCAGTGTCATGAAATAGTATGATGCCACGTGCATTTAAGAAATGACTTTTATTTTTCTGCTGTCCATGAAAGTATGAACGAACAGGGTCGCCTGCAAAGTAAATGAACTCCGAAGGGTTCATATAAACTTTGCTAACGACCCGCTGTCGTTCATACCTTCATGAACATCGAAAAATTATATTTACATTCTTTTTTCCTCACTTATAAGGCAAACTGTTTAAGCTGGAAAAAACCTTTTACACGCAGTTTTCTATAAAGAGCGGAACGCCCAATGAGATCATAGAGAACTATGGTTTAGACTGGCGTCACTTGACGTCATGGAAAATCATATGACTCGATGCGTTCATGGAAGTATGAACAGCATTGTTTTCTATAGGTTTACATTAGTCTTTACACTTGAAATGTAAATATTTACTATTTTGGCGTGAACAACTGTAATGTATGTCAGCGATGTACATTTGCTGGGCAAATGGTCATAGTAAAGGCAATAAAATCCAATTCGAAGCCCCGTTTTGTAACTTTCATATGAAAGGACCATTTGTGTAAGATTCGCGATATCAAAATTTATTAAATACAAAGAAGTCTTTTTTGGTTGATTTGAGATTCGTCCTCGCAACACTATTTAGGTTTGATTTTGGAAGTGTTGCTTTCAATTTTGTCGGACTTATACCCGACATTGAGATGAAATTACATCTCGAGCCATGTCGCCCAATCAAACTCGTTTATGCATAGACGGACCGACTTGTCTGGGCAGGCTTAAGCCTTCTAAGTGGTTTACTGGAGGTCGCGTGTGGTCGGCTTGTGCTGGTTGGGTGAGGCAAGGTGACGTGTGTCTTGCGTCACTGGGGTGTCCAACTGATATTGGCCACAACCAATCATATGCTTCTTCTCCTTGCCTTGAAATGCTAAATAAAAATAAGTTTGAGGCGTATCACCTCCCTTGTTTGTTTTGTTTGATTTGAGGTTTAACGTCCCCGTCAACACTGTAAAGGTCATTTTGGAGACGTTGCTTCCAATTTTGTGGGACTTTTACCCGACATCGAGATGAAATGACATCTCAAGCCCTGCCGCCCAATGAAATCAATAGGGTTTATATTCTCGCACCGCTTTGCCTGGGCAGACTTAGATCCTCTAAACGGATTACCAGTACTCGTGTGTGGGTCGATTTCAGCTCTGCGTGGTAGCATCAAGCAGCCCCTCTATTTCTTCAAGCCACGATGGGCGGGGGCCGTCCACCTCCCATGTAAGCTTGTGCATGTGAGTGATTGTGTTTGTGAGGTGAGTGAGTGAGCGCTTTATGCCTCATCAACTGTAAGGTAATACGCAGATAAGGACCTCATTCATAAAAAAAGACGGAGCAATCCGAGATGGAGTATCCCATTTTTTTTTCCCTTTGTTTTACTGCGGCTGGAGCTTCGGGTTTTCTCCGTGTTTGTTTGCACGATGTTTGATCTAGTCGTTAATGACAATATCAACTACATACATGTATAATAATGACATCCGAAAACAATATTGTAGCAGGGGTTAAGTTATGGGTGGTTTCTGTGGGAGTCTCCCTGTTCTTCACCATAGCGCAGACTATATCTATTACTGTACCAGATTGTATTGAATATTATGCAATACGCCTAACGGCATGAGAAGGGTTGAATCATGGACAGACTCTATAAAACCGATTCCGCCCCCACCCCTAGGGGCTTCAGATTTGGCTGCATGGTGCTTCCATGCAGAGCTGAAACTGACCACACTGGCACGAGCACTGTTAAACAGCTTAAAAGGACTAAGCCTACCCAGGCAAAGTGATGTGAGTCAGACCGTCCACTGCATATAAGCCTTTTGGTTTGTATATTCAAATATCGTATGATTTCTTGTTTCTAAAGGGACCCCGTAGAAACAGCGTTTTGAATATGGCGTGGTGCTACATTGTGACCAATGTTTGTCCGCACAAATCGTGATCGAGTGTGATCCTTCAATGAAACACGTTTTATAGTGTATAAAACATTTTTCATGGTTTATGTAGTGAAATGGAAACTAAACCATCATATTTTCTATTGTCTCCATTCAATCAAACAGAAGAAGTGATTTTTGACAGATCGCGGGAAAATTGTGGGCCGCCTACATCAATGTGTAATTGAAACTTACGTGCTAATCGTCTTGAAAATTTCCGTCAAAATTAAGACTTTACAACCGAAGTTAAATTCTTAGCTAATGCTATGTTCCCACTATCACGATTCGCGCCACGATTGCAATCGTGTTCTTAATCGTGGACTAATCGTGGTGATCCTATCAGATCTTATCACATCTTGAGGTCAGTCGTGGCAATCGTGTTAATCGTAGGAAATTTTTGAACGGTTCAAAAATTTTCCACGATCAACACGATCAGTTGTCAAATCGGGATCAACGTATTACATCGTATTGCATCGTAACAAAGCGCGACAGATCGCATCTAATCGTGCGTCTAAATCGTGGTGGTCGGGGTCGATCTTGAACAAGACAAACACCGCGTTCTGTTGAGATGTGTTGCGATCTCTGACGAGATGTCACGATGTGTTACGATCTGTCGGGTTCCATTGCTCAAGACCCGTCACGAATGATTAGGGATCAGATGCGGGTTGATAAGAGAAGATACGAGTAAATGCGAGTAGGTACGAGTAGTTACGTTTTACACGAACGTTCACTATCTGTTACGAGTTCTCGTGCCCATTTGTATACCGGACAAGATTTAATGCGACTCAATTAGCGATCTGCTCTTCAAGAGGGCACATCTAGGTACAGGCCTTTGCTAGTATTTTAGAGCCTTTGAAAGATGCCACTCAAGGGTACTAAAGGCAGAAGGGGAAAAGGAAAGGATGTCCCTTTCCAGGAGCCTGAATCGTTCCAGACAGAGAAAATGCCACATTGTCATCATCCGCAACTCCTGCCATCACCAATGCTTGAGGGTTAGTGTTTATGCTGTAAACGTCCGAGAAACAATGAAGTCCATGGTCAGTCTGGCTTTATATATACCCGTCGGGATCCAGTCGTAGCTCAAATCGTGATCGCCCTTGATTATGATCGTTAAAACATCGAGACGACACTCGTATGCTATCGTAATGGAGCCCATCGGTTCTTGATGAGCGTATAAGACCGTATCTGCACGTATCAGATCGTCCCTATTCGGGGAACCCGATCGTGATGATCGTTCCAGATCGAGACCAAGTCGTAGACTCAATCGCAACAATCCTATCGGAACGTATTTGATCGTATCTGAACGGGAGAACAGACCGGGGCTGATCGTGACACCTGAATCGACAAATCGTGATTGGATCGCATTTGAGCGTAACAAATCGTACCAAAACGTATCGACCCTTATCACCCCGTATCCAAACCTGAAATTTCAGAGAAGATTCCACGACCAGCTACGAATGGCTAATCGTGGCGTTCGTAACGGATCGCACGACAGTGGGAACCCAGCATATAAGTAAATGAAATAGGTGGCTTTCGAATGCACTTTTTAAGGAAATACTTTACAAAGATAAGAATTCCTCCTTAAATCGTTAAGTCGACCTTAACTTAAGTAACGATTGTAATCCTGGGCCAATTATTATGAGCCAGAGAATTAAACAAAGTCGCCAGTGGGTACGGCCGGGGTCTCCGAGGCCAAAGAAGTTAAAAGCGCAACCCCCTACTGGCAAGGTGATGGCACCTGTATTTAGGGACGGACAAGGCATTATTTCTAGCAACAAAAGGTGCAACAACAGGTGTATGTTATGTAAATTTGCTCGACCAACTGAGAACTGCGATCGGTGAAAAATGACGAGGTAAACTCTCCAAAGGGATTCTGCTCCAACTGGACAATACAAGAGTCCACGCTGGATGCTGTTGAGCGGAATGGGTACGAGCTCCTAGTGACTATTTCCTGTCCCCAAAAGATATCCGTGGACGTCATTTCCGGTCCAACGCAGAAGTCGTGGCGGCAGTTGATGAGTGGGTCGGAGACCAGGACCCTGGCTTCTTCAGTTCTGGGCTGATGGCACTGGAACAGCGTTGGTCCAAGTGGACATTCTAGTGGGCAATTACATCGAACAAGTTGGCTTCCTTCAAAAAAGGAATCCAATACGTGGGCTGGCAATTTTTCTAAACTTTGGGTTTTGGATTATTTTTAAAACACATAAGATCATCAGTTCACCAGCAGTTTATTTGTAGAACAAATAAATAAATACAAAAATATTGAAACTATTTGTTGTCTAAAGTATTTTAATTGTCTGCAATTAAAAGAAAAACAAAGCATTTTTAGAATAGCTTATTGGTACTCTTATTTAGCAACAATAATCCCATTGTTACAAAATCAATAATAAAGCATGTTTCGGTGAGAGATGTGCAGTCATATACAATTTAAAAATGTTTTAGAAGTTGCTTCTAGATAATTCTTTAAACTGAATGACTTATTACATGCGAAGGTATTTTGATTTGATTTTAATGTTATAGACTAGATTTTGTCTTTACACAAAAGTATCTTTAGGCTAGATTTAACGTATTGTAAGTACTTATCAAAACTGGATCTGCCACGAAAAATGATTCACTTAAGTGGTTATAATAATGGCGGATAGGATTCTCGCGAAGATTAATATAAAAAATAGCCACCATTTTTTCTGTAATTTATGAAAAAAAAACCACAAACAAATGACAGGAATATCTGCACATTATAAAATGCTAAAACTTGCTTAAATCAATGAACGCATTTCAATCGTTTAAACATTCATGTATTCGAAAGTGTTTCAAATTAACCTTAACTGCTCTGTACCGTTCAGTCCATTATATGACTTATTTTGTGCATCGTTTGAGAGCTGTTTCAAAGTCTGACTTAGGCTAAACTAATGTAAATGTTTATTTTACGTCAGTTTTCCTATGTGGTTGAATAGTCTCAATGTATTAGTAGTATTAGTGCCTACGAATTCCCAAACCTTTTCTGCCCATTGCTAAATGAATACTACATGTATCCAGCTTCAATCTCCATTTGTCTATTACATTATATTTATATACAGACGTCTCAAATCCGAAGATTTTGTTTCATATTTACCAAAAGCGTAGAACGGCGTCTCGGGTTAGAAGTCTTAGTTACATGTTTTACCTAAAGTTTTACATACAGTTACATGTTTTATTTACCCAAAGAAGTAGAAAGCTACACAGACTTCTATTTTAAAAACGGACGATTGTAGTTGATGGCTGATTACGTGATTTGTCCGAGCGCTACTGTAGGTCAATGAATATACGTCACCGAATTGTAAAGCTGTCTGATGGTTTCTCTTCGTTTGTTTATATAGAAGCCTCCGTGGTCGAGTGGTTACGCTTCTCGCCTTGTAAACCAGGGGTCGCAGATTCGATCCCGGGCTTCTCCAAACTTTCAGATGAGTCTATAAACCGAGGTCCCGTCTCCGTATGACCTTAGCTGTTGGTGGGACGTAAAACTGAAACACTCACTCACTCACTCGTTTGTTTATAGAAAATTACTCTGCAACACCGACAGGGATAAGAATCCAAATACCTACATGAATCTACTTTCACCTAATATGTAAATCATCGTAATAAATGCAGCTTATAATAAAGGAATGAAGTTTAACCGCATTCTGCTTTTTCTGATCGGTTTTATGCAGACCTTGTATTTTTCTGAAAAACAAAAAGTTTATTCCTTGACATTCCCATCACGTTACAAAGTTAAAGTAATATACACCCCTGCAAACATTACTTTATTGAGAGAAAATGTGTAGTGGGCAAGGAGTATTATTCCTCAAAACATTACGATAATACACCTGTGCGACACAGTGCATTCTTTCTTATTTATATTGCAAACATTGGTTGTGGGCACTCGTTAGGTCCACCTCTGCTAGGCGATTCTTACACACAACCTATGTCTTGGAGCAGAAATAAGAAAATAATTTGTACCCCTATAACCCCAGTTTTCTCTATATAAAGTGGGTTTGATGGAGTGTTCATTTCACGGACTTTTCATTTTTGTTATAGTGCGTACATTACACTAACACCCTTGCAGTGAGCACTGCTGTTAAGTAGAAGAGAAGGCAATGATTTATATAATAAAAAGTGGGGATTGCAGAGATAAGGATTAGTATTGTAACTCTACTAAAAAGAAAGTTTAGAATGGCTTCACTGAGGCGGTCCTAGCGGACCTCCAATGATCGAGAATAAGGCAAAGAAGACGAATTCTAAAACATGCCACTACATGTAGTTTTAAACCTGTATCAGAAATGTAAAGATTCAACACCTTTTTTTGGGTCGATTGTTTTACAATCGACCCAAAGTTACTAAGAGGCAAATCAAAAAATAATGCTGTTGCCCACGTGACAATCACTGAATTGGGGAAACCAATATTATCATTATAAATAGAAAACGTCGCGCTATTTTTGTCGATGTTACATGTAAGTCAGAGCTATCTATAGAAAGTAGAAGTAAAACAAAGATCAGGAATTGATACAATTAACTTACTCCACCCATAAAAGACACCAAAGGGAAAGAAATACAAACATTAAGCGACCAGACCATAATGGAAACCTAAACAAAGGAAGGCCATAAGGACAGTTACTTTCCCACAAAATGGCCATATGGTCATCCGAAACTAAAAGACACAAGTGATACACACAGTAAGTAACAAACAACAACATAAAATAAATCGCCACAGAAGAGCCGCCTTGGAACGGTCAGTGGAAGATTTCCACTGGGGGGCTTAAATCGATTTTACGTGGCCACAATCCTCGCCCTTACTTCCGTCGCGATTTAGACAAATAATTTGTTCAGTCCTCAAGAAGGCCCCCTAACTCATCAGTGCAACATCCCCGCGAACACAAAAATCAAAGAACCACAGAGGTGAGACAACGGTGAGGATTCGACAGCAAGAAACCACTGAAATACTGGAGCAAAAGAAAACCAACAGTTAGACTGCGATGAGCCCAACCAGAGACAGAGTCGTATTATTCTTAACACCGAATATACTCATTTTTAATCATATAATTTCTAACACACAATTAATTGGCAATCCATTGTTGTTTATTTTCTGGCCATTCTTATCACAAACGCTTATACTTAATTCTGAAATATCACCATGTGCCAATTGTTTGTTTTCTGGATTACTAAAATGCGTGTGAACAATATCACCAAACGATTTATTTTCAACAGAAACAACACCAAGGATATTACTAGGAGCACCATCAAAGAAATTTAAAGCACTATTTATCTGCTTAAGATGAACATATAGTTGTTTATAAGGTGCGCAATTTAATGGTATTTCTCCCTCATATGTTTGATTTGCGTTTAATCGTCTTTTATGTCCGATGCCTAACATCTCTTTTAATCCGTTGCTTATTTTTAAATCAACGGTCGATTTCAAAAACACTATGCCATTTGTTTCATTTACAGATAATACAATATTATTACTTTGAAATATATCTGCTATTTATTGGAAACTGTAAAATCGTGAAGCTAAACGTATCGACTTATCTGTTCCTTTTTGGATATATTCATCAATCAAATTATACCAACCTATAGTATAAGTAAAATAGAAGTAAAACAAAGATCAGGAATTGATACAATTAACTTACTCCATCCATAAAAGACACCAAAGGGAAAGAAATACAAACATTAAGCGACCAGACCATAATGGAAACCTAAACAAAGGAAGGCCATATGGACAGTTACTTTCCCACAAAATGGCCATATGGCCACCCAAAACCAAAAGACACAAGCGACACACACAGCAAGCAACAAACAACAACATAAATAAATCGCCACAGAAGAGCCGCCTTGGAACGGTCAGTGGAAGATTTCCACTGGGGGGCTTAAATCGATTTTACGTGGCCACAATCCTCGCCCTTACTTCCGTCGCGATTTAGACAAATAATTTGTTCAGTCCGCATGAAGGCCTCCTAACTCATCAGTGCAACATCTCCGTGAACACAAAAATCAAAGAACCACAGAGGTGAGACAACGGTGAGGACTCGACAGCAAGAAACCACTGAAATGCTGGAGCAAAAGAAAACCAACAGTTAGACTCCGATGAGCCCGACCAGAGACAGAGCATCATAGAGTCTGGTAAGGAATCGTGTGCTGGGTTCCGCAAACACTGAATACCCAGATCAGAATGTGGCGCGGAATGTGGCGCGGAATGTGGCGTCTGCTCAGCCGGCTGCTCAGGACTACACTGTTTGCTTAAATACTGGCATTTAAGGATCAAACGAAATAGGTCAGGCCAATGCCAGGCTGCCTCCGTCATGAAAGGAAAACAAAAACAGTATCTTAATATAGCCCGCGCTCTCACGCGACGACTTTCGGAAAATACTATTAATAAAATTGTTAGAAAGAAATGGCCGTTTGCACATATGTATGCTAAGCCGACCAAAAAAAAAAAAAAGACAATATAACGTTACTTTTCACACTTCTGCTTATAACATATCTAAGAACCTAGGAATATTTTAGAGCAAAACTTTTAAAGGTGGTATCGTTATTAGACATACAGCATAGACCCAAATCGGAAAGACAGTACATCGCGTCTGATCAGGACCAGCACTGTTCGCCATACATACAGCAACATTTTCATTTTAGAACATGATTCAGGTCCGTACGCAGACTCTATAAAATGTGGGGAGGGTGCGAATTCCGGGTAATTTGCAGAATGTGAAATACTGCATGAATTTGAGATAATTTTCCAAATTAGGAGGGGTGGGTGGGGGTTGTCACTCCTGCGTACGGCCTGCATTAACAGGTAGAATGAACAAATTACTTTGTTTAAAAACATTGCACTGAATCACTGTTATTCAGTAGCTGGGATGCAGTGGTGGGACTGAGCGAGAAAATGCCAGAGAGGAGAAACTATGACAGTGTGGATCCTGATCAGCAGAAGCATTCGATGGATCTACACTGTTTGCAAAGGAGAAGTTGGATAAAATGTTATATTACATGCATAACAGAGAAATACTATGATTTCTACCAGACATAATCTTGGTATTTTCCTTTTTGCTGAGAAGAAATATTTCCTCTTAGCCGGAGAAATAAATCTGATTCTCTTTAGCTGGAACTACTTTATGTACAAGATACAAGATACCGCTTTTGCAGTAAAACCGTTATATTCAAATGCGGGAAAGTTTCAGTCTCGTCGACGTCATTCATGACGTAATTGCAATGGTATCTGGGAAGACATCAACAGACGTTCAGAATGAGTGACGTTTGGGTCGGATGCAACTCTTAAACAAAAGAAAACATGGACATGCGTTTTATCACTGAAACACGTTGTTTCTTCTGTTTATGTTCAACACTGTAGAAAGCGCTTTCAAAATGGCGGCCATCCAGTTTTTCTTCCACCCAGCTTCTGTAACACTACGCTGATTGAACCGTTAACATGAGCTGTAAACAGTCAACTGAACGGAAATTCAGACCCCAAATACAAGATCCATTCGGTCCTTAAAGTCTATGGAAGTGCATGTAATATAGAGTATAGAGATTATTCATTTCTTCTATTTGAAATGTGGTATTAATAAACATCGGGGGGGGGGGGGGGGAGGGGGGGGGGGGATAAAATCCGTTATCGGATTGTTCTACATGTACCTCCCTCGGTATTTCAAACAGGAGATATACGCGTACCTGTAATAACTTTTCAAGCACATATCAGTGTATATTGTCTTGCATATGAGGCTAAGCATTATCAAGGAAATATTATAAATTGTTGAGATGATTGGATATATGTGTATACAGAAGGCGAATAAACACATCAACAAATGATACGTTAATAATTTGGAAAATATCACGAAAACACGCCTATATAATTTTAACCCCCTTGAACCCCACTTTTATATAGTAAAACTGGGGTTTCAGGGGTTTTACCTTATTTTTCTTATTTCTGCTCTAAAATATAGATTGTGGGTACTCGTTAGAACCGCCTCGATGAGGCGGTTTTAACGAGTGCCCACAATCTATATTTGTGGCGGTTCTAACGAGTGCCCACAATCTATATTTTGAGCAGAAATAAGAAAAATATCACAATTTTTCATCTTAAAGCCTTCATTTTTTCGGCGATAAAAGTGGCAATGTATTTGTATAGGCGTGTTTGCGTAATGTCTTGAAGGAAAATGCTTCCAGTACAACACCAATAACGTCATTTATTTTTCTTTTTTTTTTTTCACTGAATACTTTTCTTATAAAGAAGCGATTTAACGAGTACCCACAATCTACGTTATAAAGCAGTGTTGCTGTTGATTGTTTTTATCCGCATGACTATTGCTGGCGATGAACAAAACCCAGGCAGCAGTGTTTAGTCTTCTCCCTGTGCCATCAGAGGGCTGTGTAAAACGTAAAATCTAGACTGGACTCATGTACGGGGTATTGACTTATCAATCGACACAAAGAAAATCTGCACTGGGCTCGTGTACGAGACATTCTCTAATACAGAAACTTCACGCCTGCTGTTTATTGTTGCTGACAATTAACAAAATCGCAGGACTGGTTGTTTATAGCACCTAAGAGGTGCAGTGTAAAAAGTAAATTCTGGGCTGTGCTCGTGCAGGGGGGGGGGGGGGGGGGGGGGGGGGGGCTTTGGTAAATAGTGTATACCTGATCAGATGCCACATAACGCGGTGTCTGATCAGGTCTACTCCTACTCTGCTTGCTTTAAATACTGGAATTTAATGGTTCAACGAACAGATCAATTCTCAGTTCAGGATATATTTTCCCAACCTACACTCATGCAGAGACGATCGACCCACCGGTACTCACAGTGCTTTGACTTAATATTTCCCCAATTAAGCTGTTACTGTTACGCAAACAATTCTGCAAATCAACCCAATACATCTTAAACAATTATGTAGACATAACTCTACATGGAAATGTACCTAGCTATATAAAAGCGGTTAGTTCAGTCCTTATTAGTTTCTCTGTGTGTTCTTACGTTAGAAAGTCTTGCAAACTAATGTGATTTTTCAGGGCCATAAAAGAGTTGAAACCGACCCGCACACGAGTACTGGTAAACAGCTTAGAGAATCTAATCCTGCCCAGGCAATGCGGTGGGAGTCGGCCCATCCATGCTAATAAACTCTATTGGTTTCATTGGACGGCAGGGATTGAGATGAAGGTAAAAGTTCCGCAAATTGGAAGCAACGTCTCCAAAATGACCTTTATAGTGTTGACGGGAACGCTTAACCTTAAATCAACCAATCAATCATTCAATCAATCAATCAGGGCCATAAAATACTGTTGCTAAAATATTCCTTCTTTTCAGACCAAACATAGATTTAGATAATATGGATACTCGTTAGAATGGCCTCGACGAGGCAGTTTTAACAAATACATATCGATCTACTCAGTGCTATAGCAGTAGTAAAGAAGTTGCATTCACCCTTGCGAAACCTTGCATTTTTGAAAAGCCCCATGGATAAATTCAACGTATGTGCACTGAACTAATATTTTCAGGTTATTAACCCCAAAACGTTTCTGGAAATGACTACCCCCATTTGCCTAGCGTTCCATAAAGGGCACAAAGAAATATTGAACTAATTTTGCGAAAAGTAGAGACAGAAATCAGAAAAGTAGAGACAGAAATCAGCCTGCGCATATGCACAGTCCGGTCAGGGGTTTTGCTGCTTTTATCAAAATACATGCAGCGAGCAGACGACAATTCTTCCGACTGCCAGTGAAGCGCTTGGCATTAATGGGTTATTTACAGTTCAATGAGAAACCCGTTTTATTTATTAACACATTTACGCAGCTGGTCCCTGCTAATGATATAGCAGACTACCAAAGAAGTGGTAGCCATCTAGCGGAGATAACGACGAGGGAACCAGGTATGACTGACTCAGCAGTTAACCTTGCTGAACTCGGGTATTTCCAATACCGCGTCAGTGCTTATGCTATAAATAGACGTAATGGCTTCTGCTAGCTACTAATCGTTATGTTGTAGCCACCTAGCGGAGACATTTACGACAAGGGAACCAATCTAGTGGAGGTAATAACGAAGGGGAACCAATCTAATAGGGAACCAATCTATTGATCCACGTGAAGCAAACGCTTGATTTCGTGTGCTTGATTTCGTGGCTGAGAAGCGTCTCGCAAACGTTGATGTTTTACCATAGACAATTTTCAATCTCGTCAATATTCTTACTGGCAAAAAGAAGAGATCGATCTTACCCAGAAATAAATT